>CM034151.1:189356492-189601038 GCA_019776745.2 Taxus chinensis
ATTATGTATTTGATATCTAGACATTTATTACTTAGTTTCGTTATATGTGTTTAAAGTCTTGTTGCTCTATTTAAGATCTTCCACTTGTTTTATTGAAGATATTTTACTTAGTCTGTTTGAGCTCCTACTTGACCTATTTTTCTCACGTTTCATTATAATTGAGGAATATAAAATAAAAGGATTAATAATAAGAATGCATTGGATGTAGATCTATATAGTGAATTAGAGATTAGAGGATATGGAGATAAAAAAGTGCCTTTATTACTAAATGTAATATTCATGTCAATTCAATAAAGAACTTGAGTTATGTTTAGTAGGTTTTAGTTACAATCCTTACGAGGGATTATCACCCAAGGTAGGGCCTACTTGTGTTTTGCTAAATCCCTCCATAGTTTTGTTTCTCTGTTTTACTACATTAGTAAGTTAGTAAGAAATTTATCTTCTTATTTGCATTCTTAATTTACATTCTTTGCCTTATTCATAGTGTTTAGAAGCTATTTACTTTTAGTATGAGTTTAGTTTGTTTCCAAGCATTATTATCTCAAGAATTATTGTGACAATATCTTATTTTCATACCTCCTAAAATCCTTGTAACTGTTCATACAACATTGACATTATTGATAGTTTACCCTATTATTGTTGAAATCCAAAGTGCATAATCTTTCGAGATATTTTAACTTTGGATTGTAACTTTCGAGAGTGCATAAAATCCTTGTAAGGGTGAACTTTCGAGAGTTTTTATGTTTAAATGGCATTGGATAAGTGAACAACATATTTTTTGGGGTGTTAATGTCAAGTGGGGATACCATTTGGCGAAGCACCACTTAAACAACCACTTTTCTTAAAGATTGTTTTTAATAATCTTAGTCGGTCTTCACAACTAAAGAGTGGTACAATATGACCGATCACCCATCCTATATAAGTAGGATGATCCCTCATAAGATTGTCAAATTTTTACTGGGCTAATCAGCTAATAGACCATTTGATCTAAGATTAATCTACTTATAAGAGTTGTTATATTGCGAGATAAAAGTTTGTTATTGTTTACGATGAGACCGAGGAGTGAAGTGGAAGTTTAGGTTTAAAACATTTGAATTCTTGATACAGACAATGATTTATAAGTGGCATTTTTTCCTTCAGGTTTATCAACATAAACCTGGTGTTGTTTGTGTCTTTACTATCTTGTTATTTACTTTTAGCTCTTGCTCATGAAGATCTATAATATGTTATCATTACTAAGATAATTTTGTGTCTTATTTAACTACAAAACATAATCCATAATCCTAATCATTTATCTGTGAATCTATAATTTGTTAACTATACATTCCATCCAAATTCTAACATGGTATTAGAGTTGGTGGTTATGCATGTGTAGGTTTGATATGGTAGATTTTAACTTAAAGAGGTGAAGAAACTTTAATTTTATTTATGGAAATGTAAAACCCTAAAAGTTTTATAGTCATCTTCAAGCTAACTAATTTTAAATTTTAAAATTCCTACTTAAATATTTTTTGAAATACAGGTGAAATTTTAGATAAATGGATGTTTAGATCGTGTTTGAGATATTGTATGCTTAGATTTTTAATTCTGCATCTTTTTTCAGTTGTTCATGATTTAAATTTGTTGTTTATGAGCATATTTTATGTTTTTGCATCATTTATAGCCGTTAGGGTTATTTTCCTCTTTGGATCCAAAAGGATTTCTTGATATCTAGTTATTTTAGAGTGATCAAATCTTCCCTGACTTTATCAATATTTTTTTTTCAATATATATGTTATTACAAAGCCTAATCTTTATGCCATCTAGTTTCACTTTATCAGTTTTCATTTAGATCCTATCGATTTTATGAAGCTTGGACAAATAAAATTTCTCCAAACAAATTCGTAGTTCTTATTTTCATGTTTGTAAAACTATATCCACTCTTAGAATTCCAAGTGGCTTCAATATGTCATCTTTTTCATTACATATTTAATTTTCTATGAATTTATATCTTTGTGAAGCACAATTTAATAATCTAGTACCATCTGGTTTCAATTTTTTAGTCTTATTTAACTTTTTTATTTTCATAGAAGTTTGTTTAACTATGAAACTTGCGCAAATCATTTTTCACTAGCTAGTTGTTATACAATTTTTCCCCTCAGGAAAAATTGAACAAGCTTGAATTTACACACTGTGAACATGGGAATGATTCTATCAAGAGATATTACATTTTGAGAGAACTGAACACATTGCAGAGAAGCTCAGGATCTTGAGCTATTTCGGAGAATAAAGAAGTTGTAAAAGTCTAAAAAAATTGGACTTTGAAGGTTGAGCTTTCGGAGGTAGGCTAAAGGTGGATTTCAGGCCTGAAAAGGAAAAAATTCTAAAAGTCTGAAATTTTAGAATTTCCGGTTTCGAGGTTTCGGAGATCTCGGTAAGCGTGGAGGTAAAAAAGTTTCGAAACCAAAAGGTTCTAAAACTCAGAAAGTTAAATATTTTAGACTTTTGGGTTTTAGAGTTTCGACGAAAGGAAACGGCTAGTTGAACAAAATTAAGAAAAAGGTTTGAAATTCTGAAAGTCTGAAATTTAAGACTTTTAAATTTTGAAGTTTCTGAGATTTTGGTGGGCATGAATGGATGAACAGTGAAAAAGGTCTAAAAAGGGAAAGGTTCCAAAATTTTGAAAGTTTGAAATTTTAGACTTTCAGGTTTCATAGTTTCAGAGATGCAAAATTTAGAGTTTTAGATTCTTCAACAAAAAAAAAGAAGTGACCAAAAATGTCTAAAATCCCGAAGGTCAAAAAACCAAAAGGGTTCAGATGTTAGAATCCAAACTTGCTTCTGAAGTTGAAGCAGTGAGAATTTCATACTTTCAGAGGTCGGGGTTTCAGAGTTTTCACGCACTCAGGGAACATGAAAAATAACCCAAATTCTGAAACGAAAATGTCTAAAAGTCTGAATTTCAAGATTTTGGAGGGTACATGCATTTCGTACTCCAAATGGGAAGATTGAGAACTTGCATTTTTTTTAAAATGTCACCTTGACCTTCAAATGGCGATAAATTTTGACTAGAAGCTCAGATTTACATAAGAAAGGATTTTTTGGAATGCTTTTAGTCGGAATAACTTCTTCAAAATAAAAAAATGCAGTTCACCATTTTAGAGGGTGTCCCAGGTTTCTCACCTACCACAATAATGAAGGTATGGGCTTCCTTTCTTGCCCAACAAGGTATAGTACATGGAGGAATGGGTTTTCCAATGGAACCCATCATTGTTGAAGGTGAATTCAATGCATAATTGGGTGGTTGAGGCAAGAATTCGAATTCTTATCTCTCTCCTTCTCTCATTCTTCATATATATTGTAAGGAGGGGAATTTTTCAAAAGGTTGGAAAAATTTACTTTGCACCCTCCCTTGTTCTCTTTCTAAAAGTGAATTTGTGGAGTCCAAACCTCCATTTCAATCTATAAAATGAAATCTTTCCTCTTGGCCTTTGTAATTCACTATATTAAATTAGTGTAGTAATAAAATAAATCTACGGATTATTTCAACCTCTCTTCTGTTCATTTCCTTCATCTGATATCTCATTGCAGTTTTGGTTATCTGTGCATGGTGGTTATATTACATTTTTAATGGTTTGTGTTTAACTGCAAAGCAGGTGTTCAACATTCCTTTGGTGCATCCCCTATGTTAGTTTAGCTTTAATTTCTTGTAATATTCTTAACCCTGTCTCCTTGGCAAGTTAGAGTAGATTATAGAGTAGATCCTCTACAGTTTGGATGTGTGCATAAGAATAGAGGAATAAGAACCAACCTTCATCCATAGAACTTTCTGGATTGCAAATTCTCATTCTTTAGGAAAATATACATGTTATGCAATCACAATGAGAGTTTCAACCCATAAAGTTACAGACATCCAGGGGTGTTGTGATTACACATCAACACTAGTTTCATATTGTCAGTCTTATTAATAGACATTTCTATTTCTCCAAAGACCGAGCTAATCAAAGCACTCCATATTGTTTCACCTTGTCAGTCTTTTGTTAGTTCATTATGAAAGTTGCTAAATTACAAACCAATACAAAATCTCCAAGTAGCTCCATATTTTCGCATTGTCATATCTTTTTTAGCTTTCTTTTGTCATATGAAAAATTAGAGTCAATAATATTGCTCCTAGTATTTTAAAATTTTCAGTCCTTTTTTTTCTTCTTCTGACATTTATGAAATCAAAACCAATAAGAAATATCTAAGTAGCTCTGTATTTGCACATTATCTGACTTTTTTTAGCTTGATTTTGTCATATGAAAAAATTGAGCCAATAGGATTGGTTCAAGTATCTTTTTCTTTTGCATTTGTCAAATTTGTTAAATTTGAGCCAATATAATTGCTCCATATTTTGCATTTGTCAGTTTTTCATTTGTGGCAATAGTTATCCAATAAGAATTAGCCACCTTTTTACATTTATTAGTGTTTTTCAGTCTTGTGAAAAGTGAGCCATTTGACAGGCTCCACATGTATTTAGTTTAGTTTAGTCATTTTGGTTACATTGCAAAGTGCGAACCAATAGCATTTGGACATGTTCATCTTTTTTTTCTTAGTTGTCAACCTTTTTCATATTTGCAAAGCATGAACCAATTGTTTTATGACACATATATTATTATTTTAGTTGTGTCAACCTTCAAAAGTGTCAAGTTATCAGTATTTTCTTTGGCTTAGCCACTTAGATTGTCACACCTATCTTATACCTTTTTCAGACCTGAAAATTGTTTAAATTTTGGTTTATTTCTTGGAATTTAAGTCTTCTCACAACATTCTATTTAAAGTTTGGCAGAAAGCCACCACATGTCTATTCTTTACCAGTGATTTTTTTGATAAGTGGTAGTAATTGATTGAGTTTTTTTTTATATATTTAATTTTGCATATTGTTCACATTGTGTTAGAGTGTAAAATAATGAAACAATAAATTAAACACACATGTATGTGCTTCTGCTATGTATTTTTTAATTAATTATTTTTTGTCTTATTAGCTACACTGTGAAGAGCAAATTAATTAAAAAGTGATGGGTGTATTTTTTTTTTCATTGTTCTCAGTCTTGTTATTGTTTTAATTATTTATTTATTTGTGTTTTTATCATGGACCCAATAAGTCTTCTATCTATATTAATTTATTGAGACTTTGTGTTCACCCGTTTTTGGTCATAGTAATATAATTTTGTTGCAAACCCAAAAAGGCATCGACCTTATTTTTAAAATATTTCGCATCTGCCATTGGATATTTTTTTAGATCAATTTAATCTCATAATTAATTAATTAATTAATTAGCTAATTTTTCTGGTAAAAGGATTGTACCTCGTTGTTGACTAAGCTCTTGTTATCTCTTGATAGTGCACCCTATCGAGAGATTATTTCTTGTGTTCTAAGTTTTCTCTGGATCTCTCATTTTAGTAGATATAATGGAAACACCTCAGGTCTGTGGGTATATCTATTATTGAGGTGACTCTCTGGTATAAAGGCCAGTTCCTTTTTGATGTATCCTAAACTAATTTTTAGGGGTTTTGAGGGTAAAATGACGAATGTAACTGAATTGTAAATTGGGTGATACACCAAACTTGTTGAGGGATTTGACTAAGTATATGCACAATAAATTTTAAAGTGAATTTTGGATGCACAAACTAATAGTTTTAAGCAGATTATTAACGCAAAATACTGTGTATTGAGGGAATGATCACAACAACACCATAAGATAACATGCAAACTAATATTATGTAGAAAATACTAAATTGGCAGCAAGGTAAGATGATTAATCGGGGAATTTGACATTCACAAGAATTAATGAGATATACACACCACTACAAATAGTTGGAAAGGTAGAAATCAGTTCTCATTCAAGGGGGAAAATTTGGTAGAATTTTCTTCAGCACTCCAATGTCCAAAAGTCTTCTCTTATGCCTTGCAATTACACATAATATATAACAAGATATTCCCCCGAACCTATCCTAAAAATAGGCTAAAATATGTACTCGCCCATGCATCCTATTTATACCCCTTCATGATGATTAAATAAAGGAATAAAAATAGACATGCTAATATAATGAGGCATTAATAGACTTTGTTACAAAAATAAGTTTCAATCCAATTACACTTGACTAATATATTTTTAATAAAGTAGGATGGATAATTTGGCTAATAATATTCCTTTCTTGTTGTGTAAGTCGTCTCCAATATGCATGCAATCTCTGTCTTCTAGTGTTTGATGTGACACTTATAATTTGATCCATTTGCAATGATAAATTTAATACTCTTTAATTATGCCCCTCGGATGCACATGCAAAAATAACCTCCATGTGTGAGCAAAAACAATTATTTTATTTGTAATACTTGGAAAAATATTCACCCATGCTTTTCATCTACTATGGGGACTACCTGCAAGCTTTGATGTTGACATCTATTATGTCCTCTTGTGATCATTTGACAAATTCACTCATGTGCAATTGTAAATAATGCTTTTAATTTTAGCACCTTACTAAAAAATTAGTAAAATCCAACCCACCCACCCTCAGGACAACCTTTGATGTGCACGCTTGGAGGGTACAAGGTTCTTTTGCAAAATATTGAGGTCAATCTTTGCAAAATGATAAGGTAAAATATATTTTGGCTCTACTTCACTCACATGTCATTGGCCCCTCAGGAATTGGTCATTGACATAAATTATGGTATTTGATAATGTTTTGGGCTCCGTTGCATATGATTTGGTTTATACAATAGTCATGGGCCTCCTTTATGCTATCATTGCATGAAATATTCTTCCGGATTTTGGGATTGATCAATGTTTACTTTTTGATTAACCAAAAATCCACCCTTTTGATTAATCATGATGTTTTTGAAAATATAAGGTCCCTTTGATGAGCTGTGACATAGACTCGAAGTAAAATACATAGTGGGAAAATTTTTCCCCTTCCTCACATTGCATTGACCCTTTCGTGATCCTTTTTAGGTGGAACAAAACCCTAATTAGGGTTTCATCATCATTTGATGCATGCATGGTTTTGTTTGAGCCATGTTTAATTTGGGGTTTGGATGATGACCATTGATCTGGTACATTGAAATCTATGTTGTCGATCTTTTTCCTTTACTTAGTCAAGGGGATTGCATTGAATTTATTGAATTGATAGCTTATGTTGATCATGGATCATGGTAATTGCCTACATCTATACTGTTGATATTTTTCCTCGTTGATTTACACCATTGATGGCTCTAGATCCAGTAGAGGGGTTGGTGAGCTGCGATTGGATGTGAATGATCAATCTTGGCACTAACTTGATCTGAGCCATTGATATCTTCATTGTGGTTGAGTTTGGTTACCGTGGGTTGGTTTGCAAGCATGTTTATTTCGTAACCTGGACTCTGTCATTTCTTTTTCCTTCCCATTTTAGAGGGCAAAGCCCTAGAAAATTTTCTTCAGGTTGTCATTGATGACTAATCTAGAAGCTCGATTTTATTTTGCAAATTGATTTTATGGGGCTCTTAATATATGTATTTCCATTTGTATTGAGATTCTAATCATTCTTTGATAAAGGTGGCCATTTTTATCATCGATTTGAACTCACTGTTTCATTTTTTAGCATGATATTTTGTATTTGAAGCTCTGAGGGAGCATTGTATTATGATTATCAAGCATCTACAAGTTTTTGTAGTTTCTCTAATCTCGGTTCCTTTATTTTCTTGTCTCTAATTGAATATTTCTATGAGATTTTATCGTCTTGACCTTCATGGATTGAGGCTTAAGGATTTATAACCCGATATGGAGAGTTCTGTGGATGATTTTATGAATTCTAAGTCATTGTTTATCATGTCACCATTGAAATGTCTTCAAGTCAAGCACCATTTGAGCTTCCTGAAGGTCTATGACTTGCCATATTTAGATATTTCTTTGATCATTCCATACTTGAGCCTTTGAATTTTCTAGCAATGTTACAATTTCGATGGTTTTGAAGGTAAGGTTGTGTCATTCCTTTTGAGAAATAATTTTCAGCAATCTCCTTTCAACTGTACACTTTGAGAAATGATCTATTTTAGCTTCTGAACCATTACTATTATGTAATTTTGAGAGTATATCTATATTTTTCATCATTTCTTTAGCAATGTACACTTTTGGCTATGGGTTTTCACATTTTGTATGATTATCTCTGATATCTTGTTTGTTTTAAATCCTCCCTAATAGAGAGATGGGAAACATGATCATTATTTAAAAGTTTTTAAACTCTCTGCTTGACCACCATTGAAGGTCCTGATTTGAGAAATTATGAAGGTAAGAAACTGTTATGTTTCATTTGTTGAGTGTACCATTGATCCTAAGCTCTATGTTTTCCTAATATGGCCACTAAGAGGGTTTTGTTGGAATGAAATTGTTATTTGTGCTTCTGAGATTTTGTTTTACTATTTCTGTGATTATTCTTACGTGAGTGATACTAATATTCATACCATCTTTTTTGTTATTTGAAGATTTGGGTTTGTGATAGTATTGTTTAGATTTTTATTATATTCAAGATCTGCTCTAGTTGCAAATGAGTGCCATGAGTTAGAGATCTCTAAAAAAATTGGGGAATCCTTGATTGTTCCTTTAGCAGTGATGGATGGAGATATGGTTTTTCCTAGCTCTATCGAAATTTCATTGCGCCATTCACCAATAATTATTAGAATTATGGGGTATCGTTTTATTTTGGGATTCAATCCCAGTGCATTTATTTTTCCCATTTCATTATTATGGATCTTCTAAATAATGTGTTTTTGGCCATGGAAAATTATGAATGCCATTTCATCGTGGGTTCACCATGGCTCATTATTTCTAATATTTAACTTGTACAACTTAGAGCTTGATTCATGTGAATCTCCATATGTCTATCTCCTTCCTAATTTTATTTTAAATTATTCCCTTCGAAGCCTATTCTTGAAACCCTTGGTGTGCTTAGAGTTATTGTTATCTCAATTTTACCCGGACAAAATTAATCAAACACAGCCTCGTGCAGGAAGAAATCCAAGGGACGGCTCCGTCACATGAATCCACATTTCAAATATAGAAAATAGGTTGCATGTGGGCTCTATGATGGATGTAGCAGGGTCAGGAAGGACGCAAGCAGTTTCAAACAAAGCCAGAAGATGTAAGGGAAGAAATGGAGGAACAAAAAACTTGAAAGATTTGGGCTCTGTAAATGATTCATAATGAGCCCCAAAATTGGCTAAGTATGGAAGAAACAGCAGAATCCTCCACATGACTCATTAGCACATCTATATGGATTAAACACAAAAGGTAGAATCAAACTAGTGCCAGGCTTCCGTGTGTCCTAGAGATAAAAATTTTGAATTTTGGGCCCAAATCGATTAAGTATAGAGGACCGGCGGAAGCCTCCACATCTGCAAATGGTGAACCGTCAAGTGGTAAAGTAAAAGGTAATTTCTAAATGAGCGCAGAGATTCCATGTGTCTCAGGCCTAAAAAGGATAGAGCCAACTATTGAAAATTCTGAATAGGTGGGAGAAAACACGTCCTGCATCGGCATAGTTTCAAGATGGGAGTAAAAGGTGGAGACTCAAACTTGTGCCAGCCCTCCATGTGGCCAATGCTCAATAGAGGTTATATTTAAAAGTAGGCCTGAATTGGTTAATATAAGGGTGCATGCAGAAGGAACCATGTGTCTTAACAACACTCCCACAAAGTTAAATCCTGAGTGGGTTTCCAAGTGAGTGTGGACCTTCCACGTGTCCCAGGTCCAAAAAGGGACAGGGTCAAGGTTGAAAATTCAAAATAGGGAAAAGGCCAATGGAAAGAGCCAAGTTTCAGTGTAGATCTACATGAAAATTTAAATTTGAAGTGGTCCCTAAACACGTACCAACCCTCCATGTGTCCAATCTCCAAAATACCCGTTTTGTTAACTGGTTCTCACCATTTTAGTACGGGCCTGACTCAAATATTCAAATGAGCATATATTTTGATTTAGTGCTTGAAACTGGAAAAATTTGGCAGTGATGGAAACATCTCGACCTCGTCCACACCATGGAGATATGAAATTTTAATTTTGAAGAAGATAAGTGGGTGAAAAATGAAAAATGTGTTCGTGTCATTAATATGATATCTATTTACTCCAACAACCAGATCAAATTTGATCTGATCTTCCATTCTTCCTCATTCAACATGTCAAACAAGTAATTGATGCAGACATGATAGATTTAGGGTGGATTTGTAGGAGCATTAATGGCTGATATCTGAGCTTTGAAATAGTTTTCCCACCTCTCTCTCCTTCTTCTCTCTATGTTGAAACTATAAAGGAAGGGTTGGGGTTCATTGTAAAAGGTTGGACATTTCTATTTTGCGGCCTCCCTTTTTCTTTTTTTCACAAGTGGATTTGTGGAGCATTTCAAATCTCCCATTCAAGTTGTAATGTAAGATGTTTTGCCTCTTGGCCACTGTAATGCATTATATCGACTTTTGGAGCAATAATATATGTCTGTGGATGATTCTCGACCCTCTCATGTGTTTATTATTCCCTTCTAATATCTCATTGAAGTTTTTTTAGCTATGCATGGCGTTTGCATTACATTTTTATGGTCTGTGTTAGTTTGCAAAATGAGTGTTTAATATTCCTTTGGTGCATCATCTCGTTCACTTAGGTTTATTTTCTTGCATCCTCTCAACTTTGTCTCCTTGGTAAAATAGATTAGACTGAAAAATAGATAATTTTCAATTTGTTTGTATGCACCTGAATAGAGGAATAGGAACCGGCCTTAATCTAGAGAGCTCTCTCAACTCACAAGGTCCCGCACTTTGAGAGTTGCTCCATGTTATGCAATCATGCTGAGAGTTTCAAACCATCTAGTTGAAGGAATTTAAGGGTCACTGTGATTCTACACCAACAATTTTGGCATTCTTGGTGGGACCTAAGAAGTCTCCATCTTTATTGGAGAAAGACTGATGCGGAATTGCTGTAATTTTAGCTTTTAAGAAGATCTGAAGTTACACATCTAGGCACTTCCAAAAGAATTAGAATCTATTGGTTTCAATAGTCTAAGCTTATCAAGTTCATGAGAAGAATACAAACAAGGTGAAGAACCAGAGAGGAGGGACTATTTTTCTATCTGTACTTGTCCCTAGATAGAGGGAGAAGAGGAAGAAGAGCTCTAGAGGCCTCCATCTCCACCAAACAGAACCTTGTCAATACCTTCTCCTAGTAGGCCATTCATTCAATAAAAAAGGGTTCTCAGGACAAACACAGATGGCACAACCAAATCCTTATGTCAATTTCACTGGAAGAATCCCACTCTGCCCTTAATGCACAAAATCTAGTCCCAGTTATAACATTAAAGAGAATCCCATATTTCACTGGAGAGAACCATAGACTTCTCCTAAGTGACCACATTCAAGACATTGCAAATGTCTGTGAAATTCATGAGATCACTGAGATGGACAGTACAGTCAAGTTACTAACCTCTTCACTTAAGGGTAAAGCTTCATAATGGTTCAGGAGTCTAACATTAGGCTCTATTCAAACTTGGGACCATTTGTGTAGAGCTCTTCATGATCAATTTGGAGAAGAAGGGAGATAATCTATCCTTGTTGGAGAAATTGACAACAATCAAGAGGGCTCCTAATGAGAATTTGATAGATTTCAACCTCATATTTAAAAGGACATGGGACAGGATTCCAGTGGCTGTAAGGCCCACACATGAAGGTGTTTTCTTATAATTTCTTAGAGCTCTAAATTCTGATATTGCTTTAATGATTCAATCAATGGGAGGCACCACTTTACCTGCAGCCTATAACATCTCTATAAGAGCTGAAAATTATTTAATTTAGGCTTGAAAACTTTCTCCTAGGCCACCCATGCCTCTATACTTAGAACTTTCAGCCTTAAGCACTAGTCAGACACCCACATTGGCTCCTATACCTACTCCTAGGAACCAAATTTTAGCTGAAGCTTCTACCTCATCCTCTAGTACCTCAAAATATCTTCAAGAAGTTATGAAATAGCTGTATAACCTAGGGAATGAGGTAGTAACTATCAAAAGGAAGCAATCCCAAAGTTCTACACCATATCAACCTCAAGCTCAGTATCAAGGCTCGACCCCCATATCAGCAAAATATGACCAACTAGCTCAGGCTGCAAATCAAAACCAAAGCCAAGGGCATAACCTTAAGGTGTTAGGCCTTTCACGGTCATATGATCCAAACACAGCTTCAACATCAAGGGCCTTGGTCCCAACACAAAACAATATGGCCCAAGAATATGACTTGGTGTTTTCCATGTAATCAGGCTCACATAACCAATCAATGTGCTTTCAATGAGTGCACTAAACGAGGCCTTGATGGTATACAAAGCATTGGTGTGTCACAAGAGTCTTGCCAAGAAGAAAACCAGCAGCAAAGAGATCTTAGATAAGAGGCACCTTCAGAGTGAGACTATGGTTGTCAATTGGTAGACTGAATACTTATGTGGGATGAATCAAACACCTTCCCAAAGTGTAGCTGCCAATACACGGTCCAAGAAAAGGAATATTGGAGAGGGAAAATCACCAAACTCTAGGTAATCCTCAACCCTCGATTACTCCACACTGTATTGGCACTCAGAATGCAACTTCCAGTATGTAGAGCCAGTCCAAGCCACCTTCATAACCCACTCATACAACTGGTTGTAATGACCCATGTGCAACAAAAACATGTATCAGGAAAGGGGTAAAAAAATGATAGCTCATTTAATATCATTGAGAAAATGAAGAAAAATGTGAACATTTCAATCTGGAAGTCATTGGCCATTCTAGGACAGAGAGATCTATTACAGACTGCTATGGCCAATTGGTCAAGCTCAAATCAGCACCCTAACCAACTAGAGAGAGTGTTTACCAATGCATCTCAGACTGGGGAAAATCATGGAGGACAAAAAAGTAAGAATTTGAAAGTTCCTCGATTCTATGTTTCATTGATCATTAGGGACAAATTGGTACATAATTGCATGATTGAATTGGGGGCAAGTAACTCTGTAATGCTAAAGCAAATAGCCGATCAGCTAGGCCTTCAATATGAATTCATCTCCAAGGGGGTAGTGCAATTGGATGGGATAGCAGTGACAACTATTGAATTCATCAAAGGTTTGAGCCTCACACTACACGCTTGCCCAAATGTGACTGTATTGCAAAACATATCATTCATAGACTTTCCACCATATATTTCCTTGTGTTTGTTGAGAGACTTTACGGCTAATATTAGAGACTATTTGTCTGATGATTGGTCGCACATGCTATTTAGAAAAAGTTATGGGCTAAGGATACAATTATATTTGAGCCCATTGTAGATTACCATATTGAGTCTTATATACCCAGCCGATCAAAGTCAATTGTTTAGCCGTTGATCAGGAGAATATTTTGAGCACTTACGAAGTAGATACCAAGGTGGGGTGTATCCCAGACTTGTCCCTCGATGAGTGAGTGAACAAGAGGCATGCTTTTGAGCCCTATAAGGAGATGGAGGAATCTGAGCTAGAATTCTACTATTTTCTTGAGGAGAATCACCCTCTTCCTGGCATAATAAATCTAGACCACAAAGATGATAATTTGAGGTATGGAAATTGTTATTTGATGGCTCAAGAAGTTGACAAGGAGCTGGAGGAGGAGCTATGCTTGTGTACCCCCATGATATGAAATACTACTCAACTTTTCATTTCCAATTTTCTTGTTCAAATAATACAGACAGAGGATGAGGCTTTGGTCCATGGACTACATTGGGCAAGGAAATGAGGGATCAAGAAATTGCAGGTGTTTAGTGACAGTGATATAGTTGTAAATCAAGTTCGAAGATAAAATTCTACCAAGAAAGACTTGTTAAAGAACTACAAGAACTAGGTATGGGACCTCATTGAATATTTTGAGGCATTCAACATCAACTCTATCCTAAGGAAGATGAATAAAGTGACAGAAATATTGGCAGTCAATTAGGAGCAGCCTTTGACGTTGTGGAGATTATTAAGAGTGATAAGTCTCATCCCCATATCAAAGTTGGTTGTGAGACTAGCTATCCCAAACAATAACACAAGTTGGCAATTTTTTTGAAAATGATCAACAAATTGTCAACTTTCTGCAAGAAGAAGATCGATTTCTCCTCTAGTAACCAAGACAAATTGGAGTAGTCAGTATGGTGATCAAGTGGTGTAGACTGAAGAACAACAAACTACCAAAGGATCTTGTCATTTTGGAATCAATCTTCAACCCAAACGACCAATTTTGAAAGGAGAAGGAAAATATTCAGGTAAAGGGTGAATATTTAGAACCCATTTTTATAGAAGAATACAAAACATTGTAGATTGGCAAGGCAAGCACTCAACAAGAAAAATCTGAATTTGTTCAAATCTATCAAGAGTTCACAGATGTCTTTTCATAGACTTATAAATATTTGAGAGGTTTCAACCCAAAGATGGCAACAACACACAATCGAGTTATATCCAGGAACCAAGCCTTTTCAGACAGAAGATCAAAGGCCCATAAATCCTCACATTGAGCCTCTCATGAGGAAAGAATTGAACAATCTAATTGAGGCCAACATCATCTTCCCCATCAAGCACTCAAGTTGGGTTGCTAACTTGGTTCCTGTGAGAAAGAATAAATGGAGAAATCAAACTCTGTGTGGAATTTTGCGATCTGAACAAAACATCACTCAAAGATCACTATCCACTTCCATCAATGGAACAAATCTTACAAGTTGTAGCTGGTTCTGAGTGGTTTTCATTATTACATGGGTATTCAGCACTATAACTAGATAATGGTGAAAGAGGAGGATCAATTCAAGACAGCCTTGACCACCAAATGTGGTATGTATGCTTATAAGAAAATGCTATTTGGACTATCAAATGCTAGAGCAACATTTCAGCAAGCTATGGACATGGCATTCAAAGGCTTAATCAACAACATAGTCCTAGTGTATCTAGATGATATCACTGTCTTCTTGAAGAATGTTGTAGACCATCTCTTTCACCTTAGACAGGTATTCTAGAGATGTAGAAGGTTCAGAGTGTTTCCTTAAACCCAAAGAAATGTGTATTCTTGGCACATGAGGGTAAATTATTGGGCCACATTGTCTCTAGAGAAGGGTTAGCAATTAATCCTAAAAGAGTTGAAGCCATCCAAAAACTTCCATTGCCACAAAACACAAAATTTCTCTCCAAAGCTTCTTGGGGAGGGTAAATTTTTTTCACATGTTTGTACTTGATTTTTCTACTCTTGTGAAGCCTTTACCAATGATGTTAAAGAAGAGTCTTGCATTTAAATGGATAGCAAAAGGCAAAGAGAGTTTTGAGGCCATCAAGCTCACAATATCACAGGCCCCAAATCTCATTAACCCTAGACTTCTCAAAATACTTCATGTTGTATGCTTTTGGAGGGTCAGACACCGTCTCAGCCATCTTGGTCCAGGACAACAAGGAAGGTTCCAGAACAACCCATAGCCTTCTTCAGTCAGATCTTGGAGGACTACAAGGTAAAATACTCTTTCATTGAAAAACATGTCCTTGTTGTTATTAGGAGCTTGAAGAAGTTCATACATTTGGTCTCAAACAATAAGATTCAACTACTAGTTTCTCATGTTGGTGTAAAAGATTTTCTCCTGAACAAGGAATTGAATGAGAAGAGAGTCAGGTTGGATCACTCGAGTAATAGAATATTACATTGAGATCAAGGTGACCAAACTAGTTCGTGGACAAGGGTCTGTGTGAACAACTCGCTTCCAAGCAACAAGCTGAGTCAATGGATAAAGAATAGGTTGTCCTATAACTACAAAATGATCAAGGACAACTAGCTAATGATGCACCTACTCCATGTTGGACCCAAGCCTTGGTGAATTACCTTCAAACAGGTTTGTGCCCTCTATAATGGAATAAAGCAAAAAGGAGATACTTCAGACTACAAGCCATCTAATATGTGCTTGTTGGTGGTGTCTTGTTTAAAAGGGATATCAATAGTGCTTTAATTGAGGTGCATTGGGATAGGCCAAATTGAGAAAGTGTTGCATGAGTTTCATGATGGGGAAGAAGGATGTCAATTTTCCCCTTAAGTAACAATCTCTCAAGATCATGAAAACTGGTTATTACTGGCCCATAGTGCTTCAGGGACTGCTACTCATGGGTAAATAAGTGTAAAATGTGTGCATTCTTCATAGGAAAGGAGAAGCTAGCAGCCCTACCCCTTCATCCCATTTCAGTGGATCAGCCATTCACGCAGTGGGGACTAGACTTCATTGGGGTGATTAACCCAAATTCAAGCCAAGGCCATAAATGGAATACTTACTGCAACAAGACTATTTCACCAAGTGGACTAAAGTAGTGGCACTAAAAGAAGCAAATGAATCTAACATATTGGATTTTTATGAAGGAATAACCACCAGGTTTGGATTCCCTACCACTAGTATATCAGATAATGCATTAGCATTCCTTGGTACAAGGATCACTGAATGGGAAATTAAGAATGGTGTGTATCTCAAGCACCTCATCAAATTATTACCCTAAAGGTAATGGCCAAATAGAGTCCACAAATAAGAACCTATTAAGGATTATCATTAGGACTCTTGATGAGAATCATAGAACTTGGAATACAAAGCTCAAATCAGCTCTATGGGATGATAGGATCACATCCAAAAGATCCACAGGTAACTCCCCATACAAACTTGTATATGGAAAAGAGGTAGTATTGCCCATATCATTAGAGTTTCCCACTCTGGAGCTCATGAAATAGTTAGAGATAGATGATTTTGAACCCATGGCAATCAGGTATGTAGAGTTGATGGAAGTAGGATAAGCAAGAAAGCATGCAATGCAAAGCATGGAAAAGGATCAAGCATTGATAAAAAAAATATTTTTGACAAGAAAGCAAGAACGAGGACCTTTTAAGAAGGGGACTTAGTCCTAAAGTGGGATGCAGATCAGGTAAAGCTAGGAAAGCCTTCCAAATTTGATGCCATATGGAGTGGCCCTTACATGATCACAAAGTGTAAGAGTAGCAATGCCTTCCAGCTGGCTAAATTGGATGGTGAAGAATTACAGATCCCAGTGAACGGGATCTATTGCAAACATTGATACTAAAAGGGAAGTTCCACCCTTGTAAATATTAGCATAAGATTTTAATTTCCCTAAGTGTGTATGCACATTGTTTGTTTTAGTATACGGTTTATTTCCCTTAGTGTAATGTGGCACAAGTTTTGTTGCTCTAGGTTTGTGTTGTTATACAGTTTAATGTGCCTCTAGGTGAATGCATCCAGGCCCTTCAGTATCTTGAAACAAGGACACCCGTAGTTTCCATAACAATTGCTCATTTCCAATAGAATAAATACAGAGCAAGATAAAATTAGGTCTTAAGTGTTCATTTCTAGAAGAATAGGACCAGCACCATGCCACCAACCATGAATCCATGACCAATGGATACAACAAGGTAGATGATCTCTTCATCTAGCAGGCAGATGCTCCTGCGAGTCACCAAATTGTTATCTCAATTTTTCCCTTGAAAAATTAATCAAACATGGCCCCGTGTAGGAATAAACTCCAAGGGACGTCTCCGTCACATGAATCCACATTTCAAATCTAAATAAATAGGTTGTAGGAGGGCTCTATAATGGATGCATCAAGATCGGGAAGGAGGTAAGTAGTATTAAATAAATTCTAAAGGCCATAAGGGAATAAATGGAGGGAAACAAAGAACTCGAAAGCCTCAGGCTCTGTAAATGATTCAAAATGAGCCCCAAAATTGGATAAGTATGGAAGAAATAATCGGAAGCCTCCACATGCCTCATTGGCACATATCCAAAGATTAAACTCAAAAGGTAGACTCAAACGAGTTCGCTAGGATTCCCACATGTCCCAGAGTTAAAAAAGGCTGAATTTCAGGCCCAAAACGATTAAGTATAGCAGACTAGTGGAAGTTTCCACGTGTTCAAAAAACACACCTTCAAGGGGCAAAGAAAAAGGTGATTTCTAAATGAGTGTGGAGCATCTACATGTCTTAGGCCTGAAATAGATAGAGCCATGGCTTTGAAAAGTATACGAACAGGAAAAAGGAAACACATGTGTTGCATCGACGCAGTTTCAAGATAGAAGTCAAAGGTAGAGACTAAAACTTGCGGTAGCCCTCCACGTGGCCAATGGTCAATAGAGGTTATATTAAAAATCAGGCCTAAATTGGTTAATTTTAAGGGTGCAGGCGGAAGACACCACGTGATCTTAACGACGCTCCCTCAAAGGTAAAATCCTGAGTGGGTTTCCAAGTGAGTGTGGAACTTCCATGTGTCCCAGGTTCAAAAGGGGACATGGTCGGGGTTGAAAAGTCAAAATAGGGCAAAGGCCAACAGAAAGAGCCAAGTGTCAGTGTGACACTACTTCAAAAGTTAAATTTGAAGTGGTCCCCAAACATGCGCCATCCCTCCATGTGTCCAATTTCCAAAAGACTCGTTTTGTTAACCGGTTCCCACCATTTTGGTATGGGCCCGACTCAAATATTCAAATGAACATATCTTTTGATTTAGTGCTCAAAATCTAAAAAATTTGGCACCGTTGGAAAGATTTCGGCCTCGTATATGCCATGGAGATCTGAAACTTTAAATTTTGAAGAAGCAAAGTGGGTGAAAAATGAAAAAACATCTTTGTGTCATTAATATGAGATATATTTACTTCAAACAACCAGATCAGATTTGATCTGATCCATCCATTCTTCCTCCTTCAACGCCCTAAACAAGGAATCGATGCAGACATGAAAAATTTGGGGTAGATTTTCAAGGTGCATTAATGGCTTGTATTTGAGCTTCGAATTAGTTTTCCTACCTCTCTCTCCTTCTTCTCTTTGTGCTGCCAAAACTATAAAGGAAGGGTCGGGGTTTATTATAAAATGTTGGACATTTCTATTTTGTGTTCTCCCTTTTTATTTTGTTCGTAATTGGATTTGTGGATATTTTCAAACCTCCCACTCAAGTTATAATACAATATTTTTTTCCTCTTGGCCACTTTAATGTACTGTATCAACTTTTAGAGTAATAATATATATCTGTGGATGATTCTCGACCCTCTCATGTGTTTATTGTTCCCTTCTGATCTCTCATTTCAGTTTGGTTATTTGTGCATGGCATTTGCATTGCATTTTTATGGTATGTGTTAGTTTACAAAATGAGTGTTTAAAATTCCTTTGGTGCATCACCTCATTAGCTTAGGTTTATTTTATTTCATCTTCTCAACCATGTCTACTTGGTAAAATATAGTAGATTAAAAATAGATCCTCTACAATTTATTTGTATGGACCTGAATAGAGGAATAGGAACTGGCCTTAATCCGGAGAGCTCTCTTAACTCGCAAGGCCCCACACTTTGAGAGATGCTCCATGTTGTGCAATCACACTAAGAGTATCAACCCATCTGGTTGCAAGCATTCAGGGGTGTTGTGATTCTACACTAAAAATTATTACTTTGTATTTCGAGAAACTCATACTTTTTCCAATTCGTGTCATCCAAACTTCTATTAAAACATATGGTAAGTTATTTATCTTGTGCATTCTTGTGCTATTATTTTGAGGGCTTGAGTTGTGATTTACATGGAACTGTTAGACTTCCCTACTTGAAATTATTTGAGCTTGGACCTGTGATTTGTGTTTATGTGTATTGTTATATCTTCTAGCTCATTGTATTGTAATTGTTCATGAACACCTCTCGAGGATTACAAAGAAATTTTTATTGATAGTTGAGATAACACTCATTGATTATGTTTCTTAATTTGAACATAAATTTTCTCTTGTTTTCTATACTCATTTCTCTTCTCTCTGAAATCGTTGTTGGGAATACCGTTACTCTACCAGGAGTTCTCTATATTGTGCTTTCTAAACAAATAGTTTCCTTTATGTTTGCTGAGTTTATTTCAACCTGAAATTGGGCACGATTTATCCTGTTATGCCATTTTCTTCTCTTTATAGAAACTATATCTACATGCCAATGTCAAGGACCACTCTATCCACATATAATTGTTCCAAGTTCCACAAAAAGAACCTTAAATAATAATTAAATAATGTACAATATAAGCTCCTGAGAGAACAATTTTTGTAATTATATACTTTAGATTTCTCATTAAACCTTTATGATTCTGCATTTGAAGATCAATGTAACCAAATGGTAATCATAGCATAAGTATATGTGTTGGTTTTTATAGTGTTGAGAAAGGCTGTTATTTATAAATGTTACGCTCCAAAGTTGCTATGTTCACTTTTACTCAACCTTTCCTTAGCTCAATGCACCCCTTTTAGAGTTGAGTTCACTGTATTTACTGAGTAATCTCTTACCAATTGTTTTCACTATTGTTTATGAATGGAAACTTTGTTTTATACCTCTATTTTTGTCGTGATTACATTGTCTCCTGAAATTTGCATTCTTGATAGTTTTATTTATGAATTTTCTTTAATGAAGTCAGACCTTCTTCAGTATTTTTATCATTATGAACTTCTTTTAATTATTGACTCCTGCTATAGTCTGTACTTTTTTGAGAATGATGAAATTCTTGTACCTGATAGATGATACTTGAGTTTATTCAAAATGTACATATTACTTCATTCCTTTCGATCTCATTCTGTTAAACTCTACTCGATGAAAAGATTATATTCTGAAATGAAAAACTACATTTTGTATCATACTTGTGATTTATTATGTGACTTGATGAAGCTCATCTTTTTTCACTATTCTTTTAAAATTATATTTTTATCCTTTTCTCATTTGTGGTATCTCCTATAGCTATCCTCTTCATGGGTTATTGTAGAGGTTTTTTAACGAATCTGTCAAATTGATCTTAAATGCGATCAAATCAAGCTAGTTTTTGATTAAATTCAAGATGTTTACATTCTTATAGCTACTAAAAATATATATAGCTTATTTTTTGTATCTTTTTATATTCCTTGACTTGTTTTTAGCTGAATTTGTCTCTATTCTCCTTCTAAGAATTCAAATGGATAGTTTTGCTAGTTTTTTTTTAGATAAGTCTCAGTTATTGAACAAGATGAACTATAGCATTTACATAGTTTGTTTAAAAGCTTGTTTTATGGATAAAAATCTCTGGGATCTTATGACTGGTATATAGGAAATTTCCCACAGGGACACAATCTACCCTTGGAAACCTTACTTCTTCTTGCATTCTCTGCCCAGTATGGTTAGGAGATTAACCAAATGGATGTTAATAATTCTTTTTTAAATGGTGAATTAAAAAATAAATCTATATGAGTCAGCCTAAAGTCTTTTAAGTACCTAGCAAGGAACTATATTTTTGTAAGCTTAAAAGGTCTTTGTATGGTCTTAAGAAATCTCCTAGATCTTGGTATGCTAAGCTTAATAGTTTCTTTGAGGAGCTTGGTTCTTCTAACTATTGTTTTGATAATGATTTATTTTTTATATTTGATAACAATAATATTATCATTATTATTCTTTATAGTGATGATCCTTTGATTACTAGAAGTGATAAAAATTTAATTATTAGAATCAAATTATAGTTAAAGCAATGTTTGTAAATGACTAATTTAAGTTTATTACATCATTTTATTGACATGATTATATTTCGAGATCATAAGTCTATTGTTGCATCTCAATATCATTATGTTGTGAATTTTCTTAGAAAATTTAACATGAATGACTTTAAACTTGTTTCCATTCCTATTGAATTTGGTGTTAAGTTAGACCCTAAACCAACTTGTCCTGAATTTGAACCCACTTCATATAGGTAGCTAGTTAGAATTCTAATTTATTTGACTAGTACTAGACCTGATATTTATTATGCAGTGGGATTAGTTTAAATATTTATGCAAGAACCTTATGAGTATCATTTGAAAATGGAAAAAATAATTTTGAAATATATTAAAGGAACAATTGATTATGGTTTTTTTATTCTTCTTGTAATGATGCAAAATTCTTTGGTTATTGTGATCCTTATCATGTTGGCGATGATGTAGATAGAAAGTCTCCTTATGGATATATTTTCTTGTTGGGTACAAGTTCCATCACTTGGATTAGAAAGAAGTAACCAACAATGTTTATCTCTTCTACTAAACTAGAGTATAGAAGATGCAAAAGAAGCTATATGGCTGAAAAAATTGTTTGATGAACTGTACATGGTTGTGAAAGGGAGAAATACTCTTATATGTGATAGCCAGAGTTGCATTTCTCATGCAAAGAACCAATTTCAACATCAAAGGACCAATCATATTGAATTTCATATACAATTTATTCAAGAGAAAATCTTGAATGGTGATATTGATCTCAAGTTTTGTTCTACTAAAGATCAAGTTGTAGATATCTTCACCAAACCATTATGTGTTGTGAAGTTTTACAAGTTTATTGTCTTGTTGTGCCTATCAGAGTTTGTATTGAGGGGGATTGTACATGAAAATTCCACCTCTTAACAGATATTGTAAACTTCCGATACTTCCTCGATTTTTTGATAAGAAATTGTGTCACTCTATGTGAAGTTACTTGTAAATCCCAACGAAGCTTTAGTTATGGGTATGCCTTAGTTTATAAAAGGATCCATAATCTGATGTAAGTCTTCATATATAAATCACTTATGTTAAGAATTTATGTATGGGAATATCTGTTGATTTCCCTTGTTATCATGTTATCCCTAATAAGTATTGTTGATTCAAGGATCTATAAATCCTTTTGTAGAAAAAGGTAAAGTTGGCATTTCTGGTTTTGTTTCCACACTTAACATTAAGGGGGAGTGTTGGGGTGTTAATTTCAAGTGGGGATACCATTTGGTGAACCAACACTTAAACAACCCATTTTTTAAAGATTATTTTTAATAATCTTAGTCGGTATTCACATCTAAAGAGTTGAACAATATTCCCTACCACCAATCCTATATAAGTAGGATGATCCCTAGTGGAATTGTTAACTTTTTACTAGGCTAATAAGGTAATAGACAATTTGATATAATCTTAAACTACTTATTATATCTACTATAATGTGAGACATAAGTTTGTTATTATTTACTATGAGACTGTGGATTAAAGTGGAAGTGTTTTGTTATAATTATTGAATTCTTAATACACACAGTTCTTTATCAGTGGATTTTTCTCCTTCGGGTGTATCTACTTAAATCTAGTGTTATATGTGTCTTTATTTTCCATTTATTTACTTTTTGCTCTTGTTCATGAAGATCTATAATCCGCTATCATTAATAAGCTAATTTTGTGTCTTATTTAACTGTACAACATAATCTATAATCTTCGTCATTTATCTGTGAATCTAAAAAATTTTAATTATACATTCCATCCAAATTATAACAATATTAATTGCTACAAGTTAATTTACACCATTAGTGTCTAGTACCATCCTCGATCATCTCTCTAATAATTCTATTATTTCTAATGCCAATCAATCAATCTACAAGTCTATTCAAGATTTCCATTCTCTATTTCAAGATAAATTTAATGTTATGAAATGCAAGATTACATCTCTTTTATCTAAAATCCAAAATATTAAGGATGTTACTTAGGATCATGCAAGTGCTTCTCATCATCATTTTATGTCTTCTACATGTGATCATATCAGTAATCCCTGGGTCTTACCACTCCCCGCATCTCTAGAGTTTGATTTACCAGATAAGAAACACAATATTATTTGGCATCTCCTCACGCATCAATTAATTATCTTACCATCTACTCATTTCCAAGCTACATATCGACTGTCAAATATCAAGGTTTCCCATTTTCTGCTTATCATCAAATCAATGAACATAATGAAAATTATTTCTATGCTTTAAAATGAATATTAAAACACTTTTAGATTCATCATTTTATCTCATTTGTAACACAAAATTATCCTACATTCCCATCTTAATTTCTAAATCTCACTGGGTTCCTAAATTTAATTTATTTATGTCTAATGAGCATCATGCCATCCTTACTAATGTTCCTTGTACTAAAATTCAAGATTCACCTAAGAATATTCCTCAAAATATCATTCAATCCTCTTATCCTCTTGATTTTTCTACTACCTTATCAATCCTTCATTAGCTACCATCATTCAATATTCCTCCCCATCCTACTCAACTTTTTTTCCCAATTCATTTTGTCAAAAAAATTTCTCCTTCTACTGATGGATAGGCCATATTTAAAACTTCACCACCATCCCATAGTCCTAATTTTTCTTCTAACTCTCATGACACAGATAATGCTCTCCCATAATGGCATGTTATGTCTTCACGTAGATCTTCATCATTGAAATGCTTAGGGCTTATTCTCCCACCTACTAGCATTATCAGGTGTCTTTTCTTTCCACTATTATGCTCTATGCTTCATACACCATATTTATGAGCATATTTACACAACTTGTATCATCATAACCCTATGATTCAATCTTGTGTTAAGTTTCACACATTACCATCACTTATCATTCATAACACATATTTCTAGCATCACATTCTCAGTCATAAAATTACCCCATGACGCACTCTAGGTCTATGGTTTGTACTTGATTGTTAAGGGTCTAACTCTGAAGTGAACCTAACCACATTCACTCTTTATGATTTATGCTTCATTGATCTATATATCTAGTGTGTATACTCAAAACATTTTCCAATAACACAATATTGTTCTATGGGTGAATTTATAAATGAACCTCATCATTGTGTCAGCATCTGTAAAAAGCTCGATCCCGTGGTACTGTCTACAATAAAATTGTCCTCCATAAATACTATTTCATTAAAGTAATGTATTAGGAATCAAGATGTTGTCAACTTTGATTAGTAGGAATGTTCAGATAGAAAATAATGGTCTCATTGCCAGTATCATGCTACCAATAATGTATAGCACGTGTAATGCTAGTCTGTATTTATAATAGAGAATGTTGTATGAAATTAGAAGTAAGATATTATAGTCACAAGTGGTCCGGTAATGTTCAGAAAATGTCCTAAGTTTGGGATTGGAAAACAGTCCAAAGAAGTAGGTCCCAGATGATTGGGAATTAGTAATATTCATATTGTTTAACTAAGGACAACGAAGTGAGGTCAAAAATATACTGTGTATTTCCAATAGGAAGAATTAAATCCAAGACAATTATGGAGAGAACATCAACAATGTTGCTTTATAATTCCAGCTAAGCTTTTTATCTAAGGTTATATTTGGAAGAATCAGCTTACATGTACATGATATAGAGTTCAAGTGTATGGAATGATGATTCGTCAAAGTGGATTTCTTATCCTATCTTAGAGAAAAAATATGCATAAACCTGGAATTCCTCATAATTGCAGCAGGCTACCCCCCCCTCATTTAGCAAAATTATAGATTCAGAAATAGTAATAGCATAATATTAAATAATGTAACAAAATAAGAGGAAGCCATTAAGATTTGTACATTGTGAAGTTTCACCCATAGTATTGGTGCTACATCCACCAGTGAACTCGCTCAGGACTTTTACTATCAACAAGAGTGAGATTGTAACAACTCTCATAGTCTTATCTCATTTATGAATTCACAACAATATTCTAAAGATGCTAAACCATCATTCCTTCTTAACATAGAATATGACACCCAATTGCTTAACTGTTGATCATTGTTGTGTTTCCACCTCTTGATCCACAAAGACTCAATAGTTGTGCTTTAGTTAATTATCATAGCACGAAGAGTATCTCGGTCAAGATACTCTAACACCTCTATTTGTAGGATTGGTAATGACATTTTAAGAATCTGAAAAATCCAGGACCATTCCTAGAAGTTTGAAAGTCATAGACCTTTCATCTTCCCACTTAGATGGAAAAGAAACATGTAGAGGGTAACCTTGTCATCTTCACATGTGCATGGAAAAGTTACCACGGTAAAGTGAAATTTCATCTTCCCGTATTCGAACTCCACACTTCAATACTAATTTGAGATAGACAAAAAACACAGCTCCACACCCCTACAAGTTCTCCCACTTGGAGATTGTTACCTACTGAGAAAAGTTCTCATTTTCCATTCATAGTGATTCCAACCATGAAGTGCACATATCAATGTTGAACACGACTTATTACTTCTCCCTTTTGTATTTCACCTGTGGTCATACTTATCCACATGGATTTTGATTGGTATGAATCTTTTTCATCTTCAATCTAATGAATCTGTCTTCCTCAAAGCATTCCCCGAGTTGAAATGATATCTTGTAGCTGTAATGCCCTTCATCCTAGAGTGAAAATCGGAGTCAATGGACTAATGAAGAGCACTTTGACTATCACTTTGTGGATAGTCTCCCAAGTTCCTTAGGTGGTATGACCCAACTCACTCAAGTGATATTTTTGAAGCCAAATCATGGGATCCTTATTTGCCTCTGTGGCAGAAACATACTCATCCTCTGTGAAGAATTTGGTGAGCAACAGCCATAACCTTATGTAGATCTCATGATTGAAATCACAAAGCTCATCCCATTGTATCACCAACCGCAGACTACATAAGGGATGTATCATGCTCCGTTTTCTAGAGCTAAAAATTTTCCTCTGATAATTTCTGGATTCATTAATGTATGTATTAGGATTAGCAGATGTTGTTTAAGTATAACGTGTAGTAAGCGTCCTCTGATAAGAAGACTAACGATTCTTGGGATGCAAGCCAAATGATGTTGCCAACGAATGTAATAGTGACCGGTCAACAATCAAAGTACAAGTAAGGGAATGATTGCGAGTAAGGAAAGTAAATATTTTTCATGGAAGAGGAGTTCAAAGTAATTGTTGCTAAAGTAGAGTCAACACCAGCACCTTAGGGTAAGTAGAGAAGTCCAGGGTCTACTCTCGATTAGGAATTAAAATCTTTCTACTAGTACATCTATTGAGTAATGAAGATCTGCTCAAGGAGATGAGGCCAGTTAAATATTTTGTGTATCTTTATGTGAAAATAATTTAGTTCTCAAGGGGGAAATAGTGGAACCCATGTGAAATGATAAGGTTTATCTTATCTTAAATTATAAGCTTACATGTAAAGATAAGAGTTAAGGTATGGAATATGATTCGTCAGAGTAGATTTCTTATCCTATCTTAGAGATAAGGTGGATAAGCCTAAAAGTTCTATAAATAAAGAGGCTACCCCCCCTCATTTAGCATAGAAGGAAGTAGTGAGAAATATTGTATAAGTAACTATGTAAAGGAAGCCATTAAGAGGTGTAATTGTGAAGTTTCTCCCATAGTATTGGTGGAAGGCAAGTGAAGTCGGTAACACTTGAAGTACCTCATGGGTGAGATTGTAACAATTTCATGTTAATATTATAATTTACTCCGATATTTCAGATTTATCATCATTCCTTATTATCATAGTCTATGGTATTCTTTTGTTATGTTTTTTGTTGTGTTTCCAAATTACATCCACCAAACTAAAAGTTGTGCTTTAGTTAATTATCATAGCACGAGGAGTTCTCGGTGAAGAATTATCATATTTTCGGATTGGTGATGACATTTTGGTTCTGTTTCCAGGACCATTCCTCGTTGGTGGATTTTCTAGAGAGATATTCCCACTTAGTCAAAAATCATTTAGAGGGTAACCTTGTTTTTACTGTGCATATTAGTTACCATGGTAAAGTCACTTTTTTACCATAGTAAAGTCACTTTTTACCATGAATAGTATTTACCACAGTAAGTCAAGTTTTACCATAGTTTACCATGGTCATTTCTATTTTCTATTATAGTGATTCCAATTATTTGTGCACATAAATCTTGTCGATATTACTTGTGGGTTGGTATTTCACTGTGGTTACTTTTGGAAATGGGTAAGATTCCTATTTTTTCAGCCCAATCTAATGAATATGTTTCCTCTTTCATTCAAGAGTTTAAACGATCTTGTATTTGTAATGCCCTTATAAGAAGGGAACAATGGACTAAATTTTTTCCTACCTTTTTGGATGGTTCAGCCCTTAGGTGGTTTGAAACACTAGGTGATAATGTGAAAAAATCATGGGATTTATTAACTGAAAATTTTCTTGAAGAATTTGGTGAGCAACAGAAATAGGCAGATCTCATGATTGATATCACAAAGCTATCCCAAGGAGAGAATGAGAAGATAAGGGATTATCATGCTCGTTTTCTAGAGCTAAGGAGGAAGCTTGATGCCTAGATCCAAAAGGAAGGATTAGCAGATGGGTTGATGAATGATGTGGATAATCTCCTCTGTAAGCACTTCATTCTTGGGATGAAGCCAGAGATTAGACAACGAGTGAAATATGACCACCCAACTACCATTGAACAAGTAATGGAGATTGTGAGAAGGAAAGAAGAAAGCATGGAAGAGGAGCCCAAAGAAATTGTTGCTAAAGTAGAGCCAACACCAGCACCTTTAGTTCAGAATCCACAACCACTCTCGGTGAGAAAAAATCTTTCTACTAGTACATCTATTGAGTATGAAGATCTGCTCAAGAAGATGGGTCAGTTAACTATTAATCTTCTTCAAGGAAAATAATTTAGTTCTCAAGGGGGAGATAGAGGTCTAAAAAGAAATATTTCTGAATTTGTATGTTATGGTTGTTATAAAAAGGGTCATTATAAGTATAATTGTCCAGATAGAGCTTCTACATCTAGTACAAGAGATAATGATAAAGGAAAAACACCTGTGAATTTTTTTTATGTAGTAGATAAGAGCATAAATAATGAAGTAGATGTGTTTATAACAAAAAGAAAGAAAGAAAAAGATAATCAAGATGGAAATGATCCTAAGAAGATGAAAGGAGAAACTAGTAAGAAATGTAGGAGAAGAAAGTTGGGTGTGTAGGATTTTCTGATTTCACAGGGACAAGGACCATACTCCATCTTAGAAGATCTATCCAAAAGGCCTGTAAATATTACATATGGTCAACTCTTGGCTATGTCTTCTGAGAAAAGGCGGGAGCTGCGAAGTGGAATCAATGCTTGATGAAGGAAGGAGGTTGAGGTCCCTATTTTGGAGGCAGAGGAAGATCCCTACACTCCAAAAACTGAGGTATTATGTGATGGTATTTCAATTCATGACATCTTAGTTGATGGAGGTGCTGTAGTTAATGTAATGACAAGTCTGTAATGAATATGTTGGGTTTAAAAATTGATCACCCCTCAACACTTATGTTAAGGTCATTAAATAACAGAAAAACTAAACTAGAAGGTGTACTTTCAAATGTGACAATATCTATTATGGGTGTTGTATGTGTGGTATATTTTTAGGTGATGAAAAATGGTATTGTTGCATACCCAATGTTGTTGGGAAGGCCATGGCTAAGGAGAGTTCATGCAAGAAACTACTGGAATGAAGGCTTCATGACACTTGGACACGGTAGAGAGGGTGAAGATAAATGTGATCCCTCAGCATCATAAGATAGAACCTGTGGATTCAAGTGATGAAACTGATGATTGGACATCTTCTGATTACTCTAGTACCAGTGAAGTGGACATAAAAGATAAAGAAAGTGAGGTTGATGTTTCGGTCATGGATATCCTTCCAGTCACACCGACTCATGAACCCATAAAATTATCTAAAAAACAAATTGTTGATCGTCTCCAACAAATAAAGATTGGTGATGCTGTGATGGAGAGTGCGAAGGAATGCTACCTCTAGCTCTTTCAAAGGTACATACACATATTCACTTTTGATTACAAGGAACTCCGTCAAGTAATTTGGGTAGAACATTCTATTGAGCTAGTAGATGGTGCTAAGCCCATAAAGTAAATGCCATATAGAATGAATCCTAATTTTTCCAAGACTATAAAAGAAGAAATAGATAAGTTGCTTGATGCAGGATTCATATTTGTTGTGGAGAATTCAGAATGGGTTTCTCCCATTGTGATCTCAATAAAAAATAACGGGAAGCTACGCATTTGTGTTGATTATAGGAAGCTCAATAAGGAAAAAAAGAAGGATCATTACCCTCTTCCGTTCTCAGATCAGATCTTGGATGAAGTAGCTAGCCAGGAGTGCTATAGTTTTGCTGATCGATATAGCGGATACAACCAAGTTCGTATAGCATAGAAAGATCAGCTGAACACCATGTTCACCACTCCTTGGGGAACACTTGCTTATAGATTTATGCCCTTTGGGTTGTGTAACGATCTGGTAACGTTCCAACATTTGATGAATAGGGTGTTCAAACCCTACATTGGGAACTTCATCAAAGTATTTATGGATGATTTTTGCATCTATGGGAGTAGGATGGAGCACCTGTACCAGATGGAGACAACATTTCAAAGGTTAGATGAAGAAAAAGCCTCACTAAACCCTACGAAGTGTGTCTTTGGATGTTCTAAAGGTGTTTTCTTAGGGATTGTTGTATCCAGAGATGGTATTGGTACTGATCCTGATAAAGTTTCGAAAATCAAATAGTTACCATTTCCTATGAATAGAAGTAAGTTGAGATCAATTTTAGGCCATGTGGGTTACTATAGAAGGTTCATCAAGAATTTCTCAAAGATTTCACAACCACTAACCCAGTTCTTGAAGAAGAATGTTACTTATGAACCAGGAAATAAGGAACATGAAGATTTTAAAAAACTGAAGGGAGCCCTGGTGTCTTCACCTATTCTAAAGAATCCAGATTGGAGTAAGCCATTCATTGTGTACACTGATGCCTCAGATGCAACACTAGGAAGTACTCTGAGCCAAAAGGATGAAAATGGGAATGAATATCTAGTTTAATTTTGGGGCAGACAAATGAGTAGTGCTAAGGTAAATTATACTGTAACTGAAAAAGAGGCTCTAGCTATCATTTTTGCTGTAAAGAAGTTTAGGAATTACTTGCTAGGGAAAAAATTATAGTTGTAACAGATCATCAGGCTCTAAAATATATTGTAAATAAGCCTAACCCATCAGGGAGGATAGCAAGATAGGCCAGGAAAGAAGCATGTCAATGCAGATGCACTCTCTCGAGCCTATGATGGATTAGGTTCATCTTGTGATGACGATGATTTCCCAGATGCAACATTGTTATCCCTTGACACAATCCCTAGTGAATACATAGATATTTGGAATTATCTGAATGAATTCAAGTTTCCTAATGGTGCGAATGTAAAGACTAAGAAGAATATTACTCATGCCAGTCATCCATATTCCATTCTGCATGGAGTATTATTCCGAATAGGACCTGATGGACAGTATATGAGGGCAGTTAGACGTGATCAAGGGAAGGAGCTGATAGAAGAATTCCACAATGGTACATGTGGAGGGAACTTATCTAGAAAACTTACAATAAGAAGGATCTTGGATGTAGGTTATCACTGGCCCACTCTTTTTAGAGATTGTTATAATTATTGTAAGACATGTGATATTTTTCAAACACATGGTAACTGTAAGACTTCATCAGCTCCATTATGCCCTATTCTTCCACTTGCTCCCTTTGAAAAGTGGGGAATAGACATTGTAGGTCCACTTTTAACTACCCCATGCCAAAATAAGTATATTTTAGTTGCCACAAATTATTTAACCAAGTGGGTTGAAGCTAGGCCATTGAAAACAACTTCCATGGATGATGTGGCAAGGTTCATATATGAACACATTATCACCGGATTTGGTTTTCCATTAGAAATTGTAACAGATCAAGGAAGCCACTTCATTAATGAGGTGGTAGAAGCCCTAGTCAATAAGTTTTCTATTAAGCGCAGGAAGGCAACAACATACAAGCCAAGAACAAATGGATAGGTGGAACGAACATTTTTTTGTGTTGTGTCAAATTCTAGCAAAAGATGCAGCCTTGCAGGTACATAAGTGGGATAAAAGGATTCATGCAACATTGTGGGCATATACGGTAACATCAAAGTCAGCAACAAGATACTCCCCATTTCATCTAGCTTATGGCATTGATCCAGTTCTTCCTATTGAGTTTGATATTCCCACTGTGAGAGTTATGAAAAATGAAAGGATGGATGAAAGTGATTCAGTAAAAGAAAGGTTGGTACATATTCAATTTCTAGAGGAAATGAGTGAAATATCAAATGATACAAGCTATAAGAATAAAATGAGGTAGAAGTAATACTTTGATCAAAAGATCCGTTGGTCTCCATTTTATGTGAATGACTTGGTTCTAGTATATGATTCTAGATACAAAAAAAGAAGACAGAGAAAATTTCTTCCAAAATGGATGGGGCCCTACAAAATAATAGTTGTGCATGAAAATGGTATGTACCGACTAGAGAAATTAGATGGCACTCTCATTACGAAATGGGTCAACCATGACAAGTTGAATATTTTCCAAGCACCAGAATAGTCTACTCTGAGGACAAAGTAGAAGCTAGGAAGGGGGAAGATGTCGATAATAAAATTTTCCTCCGTAATTTCTATTTCATTAATGTATGTATTTGGAATAGGATGTTGTTAAGTGTAATCAGTAGTAGTGTCCAATAGAAGATAATGGCGCTGCTAGTACGATGACACCAATAATGTATAGTATGGTAATAGTCAAAAGTACAATAGGAATGTTGTGGTAAAAAGTAAATATTTTTCGTAAGTGGTTGGGTAATGTTAAAATGTCAAAGTTGGGGTAATTAGAGAAGTAGGGTCTACATGATTAGGAATTAGAAATATTCTATTGGTAATAAGGACAAGGAGTGAGGTCATAAATATTTTGTGTATTTTATTTGTAAAAAGTCTAAAAATGTGGAACCCATGTGAAATGATAAGGTTTATCTTATCTTAAAAGATAATCTTACATGTATAGATAAGAGTTAAGGTATGGAATATGATTCGTCGGAGTGGATTTCTTATCCTATCTTAGAGATAAGATGGATAAGCCTGGAAGTTCTATAAATAAAGAGGCCACCCCCCCTCATTTAGCATAGAAGGAAGTAGTGAGAAGTATTGTACGAGTAAGTGTGTAAAGGAAGCCATAATTTTGAAGGTGTGTTAAAGAATCCTTTAAGAGGTGTAATTTTGAAGTTTCTCCCATAGTATTGGTGGAAGGAAAGTGAAGTCAATAACACTGGAAGTACCTCATGGGTGAGATTGTAACAATTTCGTGTTAATATTATAATTTACTCTGATATTTCAGATTTATCATCATTCCTTCTTATCATAGTCTATGGTATGCTTGTGTTATGTTTGTTGTGTTTCCAGATTACATCCACCAAACTAAAAGTTGTGCAATTGTTAATAATCATAGCACGAGGATTTCCCGGTGAAGAATTATCATAGTGCTAGATTGGTGATGACAGTATAGTACTCTTATCACATTAACTTTGCATAGAATTCCATCTCACTCATTCATAGTATATTACATATCTAGGTTACACTTACTCTTGTTTACTTATACTCACATGTTACACTTTGCTTTTTATGCTCGTCAGATATTCTGTATGTCATTATATTCTCTAGTTAAATGTGGTTGTTCATTTTTTCTTGATTAACAAAAAATGGAAATAATATACACTACTTAATCTAATATAGGAGGACAAAAATGTTTAGTAAAGAAGCACATAAATGAATTAAACAACTAATGTAATAAAAGTAAAACCCTAACATGCAAGAGAGAAGAGGAAAATAAAAATCTTATGGGATTGTGTCGCAGAGATGACAAGAAAATTCGGAAGTAGGAACAACAATGCAAAATTCCCAAAAAGGATGGATCTGGAGTATCTAGTTGGATTGGATTGCTTGGAGAGGAAATGGGGTGCCCATAAGTGCTCTAGTCTATAAATTGGGTTCCTTGGTCTGTACAAAATCTCTAAAACTAATCTTCACTGGGTTGGAAGATGGTCTGAAACCCTTAGTGTCTGTTGCATTAGACTCAATATCCCATGCATGGTGTCAATAATAATCCAAGATGAAAGAAATACCTAAAAGACTCGAAAACAAGAATCAAACCCTAAAAAATAAAAATGCATATGAAGGGGTTGGAATGACCTCATATGCCATAATGGTGGACTTACTAACTAAGTGCTACACTAAATCTCATACCCGATGTAGTTCTATGTGTAATTTTATATAAACACGCCCTAGGTTACTCTTATGTCAGTCATACTATTTTAAGTACCAAGCAATACCTACGTGTAGAAAATGTAATAGAATGTGTGCATAGAATATCATAGAATCCTTCCCCATATTAACTATGATACAAATATCCTAATCCCTCCCCGTATTAACTATTATACAGACCACCTAACCTTATGCCTTGATGATGTAGCTATGTGGATGCAAGTGATCTCTAATGAAGTAGATGGATTTATCTCTAGATCGAGGATAGTAGTGAATAGTGATAACTCCCTCATTATGGTCTCGTAACTTAATATTTATAGGGTTCCCTTAATCTAATTTTATAATTAATCACAGAAAGGCTGACCACATGAAAGATAAAGATCTCAAATTGCTAGAAAGAGCCCAAAAGATGGTAGGAAAGTGCAAAAGGGATTGGGGCACCCACTAACACCTCAATACTAGCTTGAGCACCCTAGTTGAGGCTAAAATAATGGAAAATGACCGTAATAGACTAAGCATGTGGATGAAGAGGGTTGGTAATGATGAAATAAAACAAAATATATGGCCAAAAAATAGTGGTTAATTAATAATGTCTTCACTCAATAACCATCTAAATAGTAGTATGAGAACATATAAATAATTTCTAAAGCATATGATTTTGTGACTAAATTTCACCCCCACTTTATGTTTATGAGTGGAAAACTCCGTAACATATAGTAGAAAGAGATGCATACTTGATGCCAATAAAGAGTGTAGTAGAAACATGTTGAAGGACAAGAAAAAGCATGGAATGATAAAAATATGGAGAAGTGTGGAAACTAAAGATGAAAATGGCAAAAAAAATTGATGAGAGTGAATCTAGGGAAGAATGTATGTGTTGATGGTGATGTTTGTAGTGTACAGGCATGGTTAGTATAGTGTGCACTATCATGAAGTGTTGTTATTTATGTCATTTTTGTTGTTATTGTTATCTCAATTTTTCCCCTGGAAAAATTGATCAAACACGGACTTGTGTAGAAATAAATTCAAGGAAAGGTTCTGTTGTACGAGCCCACATTTTAGATACAACAAATAGGTTGTAGATAGGCTCTAAAATGGAGGAGCAAGGTCTAGGAAGGAAAAAAACGGTGTCAAAGAAAACTAGAGGCTTAAAGGAAAATAAATGGAAAAAAAATCGAAGTCTCCGGGTTCTACGAATGATTTAGAATGATTCCAAAATTGGATAAGTATGGGGGAATCATTTGAAGCTGTCACATGTCACATCAGTGCATCTCCAAGGGATAAAATCAAAAAGAAAACTAAAATGAGCACGGAGCTTCCACGTGTCCTAGGCCCTAAAAAGGATAGATCCAGCAGTTGAAAATTCCAAACAAGTAGAAAGAACCTTGTGTCATCTCAGCAAAATTTCAAGATGGGAGCCCAAGGTATAGACTCAAACTTACACCAACCCTTAACATGGCCAGGGGTCAACAGAGGTCAAATTCAAATTGGGCCCAAATTAGTTAAATATAAGAGTATAGGTGGAAAGCACCATGTGCCTTAATGGTGCACATTCAAAGGCATGACCCAAAGCAAAGACTCAAATGAGTGCAATACTTCCACATGTTAGCTCGATGTAGATTCAAAGATAAATATAAAAGCGGGTCCTTAGACAAGCACAATCCTCCACGTGTCCCTGGTCAGATGTATGGCCCCGCCAAACAAAACGAATTAGTCAAAAACATAAAGGAACAAAGCAAAGCCGTGGAAGGAGCCATGTGTCATCTCGATGCAACTTCAAAAGTAAAATCCAAAAGTGGTCCCCAAACATGTACCAACCCTCCACATGGCCATGTTCCAAGTCAAAGTGGGAAGGCGGGTCTCTGGGAGTAACTATAACTTTTTGGCTTTATTCCCAAGAGACATAAAGTATAAAAATGAGCTGTGCCTCTGCCGCTGCCCAAGGAGCCATGTTTCCAGCCTAAATTAAATGTGGACTGACCGGCCTTGAAGTGGTATTTGGTGGACCCAAAGATGGTTTTTTGAAAAAAAAGCTATTGTGGGACTGTGGGGAAAATTTTGTATTTTTTATTTTTGTGCAAAAAGGGGCGAAAAGTGAATTTTAGGCCCGCGGATCTGTTCTTCTAACTGGTTTCCACCATTAATTCCCATTTGAATATTTAGCATTCAATATTCATGTCATTAATTTAGGATCCAATTGCTCTAATAACTAGATCAGATTCAATCTGATCCGTCATTCTTCATCCTTCATCACACCGAACAAGAAATCGAGGTAGATTTGACAAATTGTGGGTGGATTTTTAGGGGCATTAATGGCCGGTAGCTGAGTTTCAAATAATTTTTCCCACCACTCTCCTTCTTCTCTCTGTGCTAAATCTATAAAAGAAGGATCTGGGCTCATTGTAAAGGGTTGGACAATTTTGTTTTGCACCCTCCCTTCTTCCCTTGTCTGTAAGATAATTTGTGGAGCTTCCAAACCTCCCATTCGAGTTGTAATAAAAATTTTTTTACCTCTTGGTTATTTTAGTGTACTTTATCAATTATGGAGTAATAATATATGTGTGTGGATGATTCCCAACCCTTTCATGTGTTTATTGTTGTTTTCTGATCTCTTATTACAATTTGGTTATCTGTGCATGGTAGTTGTATTACGTTTCTATGGTCTATGTTAAATTGAAAAATGAGTGTTTAACATTCCTTTGGTGCATCACCTCATTAGCTTAGGTTTATTTTCTCATATCTTCTTAACCATGTCTCCTTGGCAAGATAGAGTAGGTTTTAGAATAGATCCTCTATAATTTATTTTTATGCATCTGAATAGAGGAATAGGGACTGACCTTCATCTAGATAGATCTCTCGATTTCAAGGTCCCACACTTTTGGAGATGCTCCATGTTGTGCAATCACACTGAGAGTCTAAACTCATCTAGATGTAGACACTCAGGGGTGATGTGATTATGCACTAACAATTTTGGCATGCTCGATGGGACAAAGAGTTCTCCATCTCTATTACAGTAAGAATGATGTGCAATTTTTGTAATTTTAGATTTTTAGAAGCTTAGAAATTACACATCTGGTGACTCCCAAAGAGATAGAATCCATTGGTTTCAACATTCCAAGCTTTTCAAGTTCATGAGAAGAATACAAAAAATGTCAAGAACTAGAGAGGAGGGACTATTTCTCTATCTACAGTTATCCCTAGACAGAGGGAGAAGGGGAAGAAGAGCCCAGAGGTCTCCATCTCAACAAAACTTAACCTTGTCAAAACCTCCACCTAGTAGGCCATTCATTTAATCAACAAGGGTTCTCTGGCCAATCATAATGGCACAACCACCCAACCCCTATTTCGACTTCACTGGAAACACCCCACTCACTCTCAATGCACAAAATCTAGTCCTGGTTGCAGTATTAAAGAGCATTCCCCAATTCACTAGAGATAGCCAGACTACTCCTAATGACCACACTCAAGACATTGAAAATGATTTTTTAATTCATGAGATCACTCAGATGGACATTGCAGTCAAGTTTTTAGCTTCTTCACTCAAGGGTAAGGCTTCATGATGATTTAGTAGACTAACAGTAGGCTCTATTTAGACTTTGGACCATCTGTGCAGAGCTCTCCACAACCAATTTGGAGAAAAGGGAGATAATATGTCCTTGTTAGATAATTTGACAACCATTAAGAGGGCCCCTAATGAGCAACTGAAAAATTTCAACTTCAGATTTAAACGGACATGGGATAGGATTCCATTGGGTGTAAGGCCCATAGATGAAGGTTCTTTCTTATACATTCTTAGAGCTCTAAATTTTGATATTACTTTAATGATTCAATCAATGAGAGCTATCACCTTACCTGTATCCTATAAAATTTCCATTAGAGCTAAAAATTGTTTAATTCAAGCTAGCAAACTTGCTCCTAGGCCACCCATTCTTCTATACCTAGAACTAGGAGATCCAAGCACTAGCCAAACACCCACATTAGCTCCTATACCTACTCCTAGGAATCAGAGTTCATCTGAAGTCTCCACCTCATCTTCTAACACTTCAAAAGATCTATAAGAAGTCATGCAATAGTTGTAGAACCTAGGGAATGAGCTAATGACTAAAAAAAGGAAATAGGCTCAGATTTCTAAGCCATATCAGCCTCAAACTTAGTATCATGCTAGGTTCCCACATCAAAAAAATAGACAACCAGCTAAGGCTGCAAATCAGAACCAAAAGTAAGGACAACCTTAAGCTACTAGACCTTTCCAGTCATATGATCCAAACACAGTTTCAACATCACAACACAAAACAATATGGAACAAGAATTTGATTGGTGTTTCTAATGTAATCAGCCCCACAACTAAAAGATGTTTTTCAATGGATCACTAAACCAGACCTTGATGGAACAGACCATGAGTGTGTCCCAAGATTTTAGTTAAAAGGAAAATGAGTAGCAAGAAACTTAGAAAGTGGCATCTCCAAGTGAGACTATGCTTGTCAATTATTAGGCTGAAGGATTCTGTGGAATTAACAAAGCTCCTTTTGTAAGTGTAGCTACCAATACCTAGTCCAAGAAAAGGAACATTGGAGAGGGACAATCATGAAACTCAGTTAATCCTCAACATTCTATTATTCCACAAGGTATTGCCATTCAATGTGAAAATCCCAATATGCAGAGTCATCCCAAGCTACCTTCCAAACCCACTCAGGCACCGGTTGTAATGACCCACGTGCAAGATAAAAATGTACCAGGAAAGGGGCAGAAAAAGGATAGCTCAACCCCATTTAACATCATCAAATAAATGAAGAAAACAAATGTTAATATTTTAATGTGGGATTCATTAGTTATCCCAGGGCAGAGAGACATGTTTCAGTCTACTATAGGTAGTTGGTCAACCTCATACCACCCCCCCAATCAACAAGAGAAAATTCTTACCAATGTGGCTCAGCCCAAAGGAAACCATGGAGGATAAAAAGGTAAGAATCTAAAGCCTCCTCTGTTTTATGTTTCATTTATCATTGGAGATAATATGGTACATAATTACATGATTGATTTGGGGGCAAGTAGATTTTTAATTCAATAACAAATAGCCGATCAATTGGGCCTTCAATACGAAGTCATCTCTAGGGGCGTAGTGTAATTAGATGGGAAAATGATAACAATAGTTAGAGTCATCAAGGATTTGAACCTCACATTAAGTGCATGCCCCAATGTGACTGCATTGTAAAGTGTATCAGTCATAGGCTTGCCACCACATTTTGCATTGTGTTTTTCAACTGCTGATTGGTCATACATGACTTTTAGGAAAAGGTATGGAGCCAACACCATGATCAGATATGAGCCCATTCGACCAAGCCTAATTTTTACATTAAGAAAGATATAGCATTTTTCCCTTAAAGAGTTCTTAAAAGTTAGAAACCAAGCCTGATTTTATTTATTTGATTCTTATTGGCATATGTGAACTTTGCATGGTGGTACAACCTCTTCATGGTAGTTTTGGAAGGCTCCTAATATTTATTTCCAAGCATTAGTTTTTTGTTTAAGGGGAAAATATTTATGAAGAATCGTTATGAAGGTAAACAACTTATAAACCCTACTTAAACGCTAGTTAAAAAAGCGATGCAAAAGTTACGTTTCTTAGTGGTGAAGAATGGATTTAGTGATAATTTTTTATGATTGGAGGTTGTATAGGAATCATCCATATTTCTTTAGGGGGTTTTTAGGTGTCTTAACAGTATGTTGACCCCACTAAAATTTCCAAGGTTGTGAGGAAGTTAATAGTTCTCTCAAGTTTCATTGAAACAAATGAATAAATAAATTTCAAGGAAGTACATAATTTATACTACATTTATGAAGTATTATTATAAATATTTTGATCCCTTATGAGGTTAATGGAAGCCTATATTGGAAGACTAGTTTTGGAGTAGTATTGGGTAGTTTCAAGTGACCAAGTTGTAGAGGTATTTTTGGGCTTCTATAGTCAAATTAATAGTGTTGTAAGAATTTGGTGATGACCTTGAGGTCATGATTTTTCGGTTGATATATCACATTTTCATTGTTGACATGATTTTATGAGGGTTTGAGCTTCAATCTTTGAAGACTAGTTATACGACATCTTGGTTATCCCTGTTATCCATAGGGTTTAACGATGAGAGATAATAGTGAAAAGTTGATAAATATTTTTAGGAGACATGTATTTGGCTTACAAAACATTTCTAAGTGTTCCTTAAGTTTCATTTATTTCCTTGCAGGCGTAAGTGGTCTTACTTTTCGAGAGAGGGTAGTTTGAGGGCTTTAGAGTTTCATGTGTCCTAATGTAGGATTTAGGTGTGAAGATTATATTTCTAACCTAAATGGTATTATGAATGATGTTTTTAAGATATATTAATGATGTTTTACAATTTTTTTCCTTATAATGAAATACTTGTATTAGGATCATAAATCATGTATTTAAGCATGTGTATGAAGTCCATTGTGTGGAATTTCCCACATGCACATTTAGAAAATTTTGACTCTAGATTCCTTGGCCACTCCACAACATGACCACCACTAAGTTAGGTATTATCTCTAAACCAACCAATTTTCTAGTGTCAGTAACTCATGCTAACCTTAAAATAGTGAACTCATCCTCATTTTGTAGCCATGTGTTTCCTCTTCTCTATCATTATTTGGTTTTCTCTTTTAGGAAAGCTAGTCATTTATATATGCTTCAAGATTCTCTTGAACTGACTAAAATTTGAAATTGAGCACCTTAAAAAATCTTAGGTACCTCCATCTAGATGTTACTTTCTTGCATCATGTTATTTTTTTCATTGGGATCAATTGATTATTGGTCCTAGTCATCCTCCTTATCAGACACATTTTGACACATTCTTCTTTCATATCTTCCAACTAGAAATTATATTACACACTCCTTGCTTGAAATCCTTTCCCATGCGTTTTCTCCATTCTTTTATACTCCCTTATGTTTTAGCTACAGCTTCACCTTTATTCGACACCCTATCTTTTAGCTTTAGGGAATCCTTTAAAATATCCACGCACCTTATTAACAATTGAAGCTATTGTGAAATCCCTTCTTTTATACGCATACACTTGTAATGAACTATTTTTCATTATACATAACAACTTCACAATCCTTTCATGCCTCTAATCGACTGGGCTTGGCCAAATCATATTTCACTAATAAAATTCCCATCTATAACATCTCATAATGTGAGGTCAAATGGGTAAAATAATTAAACACAATTTAATATTAATTAAATAAAATTACAAACATTATAACAAATGCATATAAATTTAAATACCAAATAACACTAAAGTTAACATGGAAAACCCCCGAATGGTAAAAATGACAAAAAAGAATTTTCCATTTATGAGAAACCTAGTCCAGTACATCTCCTCCCCTCATTTTCTCCTCTTATGATTTTACCATTTAAAATAAAAATTACAGTTCATATGAATTAAATTTAGCCCAAAAGTCAAATATAAATAAAACTAACGACTATGAATTCTCACAAAGTACCCTAAAAAACATTAATTTATTTTAAATAACCAATTAACTATATAAACATGTAGTTTATATTAAATAAATTAAAATATTATAGTTTATAGTTTATTTACATGAACACTTAACATTATATTCTCTATTACTCCTCTTTAATATTAAGTGGGGAACATATACAAACATTACCTATTTATACAATAGGATTTACAAATCCATAAACCATAGTAAAGGCTTAGGCTATCATATCAAATTTGAAGGATTTATACACTTTCATCATTCTCATCTTACCTTATAGTACAAAAGGATTTGGAATCCATACATTAGTAATGAATTATTTAGGCTAAGAATGATTTGTGAGACTACATCTCAGAGTTTGTGATCGAAACTATCTCAGCCAACATCTCTAAGAGCCTTTTATAACACAAGGACCTCATTTACAAAATACGCAACACATTGTAATGTACACTATAAACTTAGAGTGATAGGTTTACAAAGATCATAAAATAGATTTTTTTACAATTCTTTACAATGGAGTAGAAGAATAGAGGATAAGGAGATAATACATGACTGACCATTAGGAGGTGACATTGCCCTTCACACTCACCCTCAATCATAACTCTAAAAGGTCAAGCATAGCACGAAATTTGTAGAACTTTATAGCACATAATGGCTTTGTAAACATATATGTAAATTGATATTAATTTGGGAACTATTGGAGGTCTATATCATTGCAGAGACCCTTCTCTTGGATAAAATGCATATGAATCTTTATATGTTGTGTTCTCTAATGCTGGACTAGATTTTAGGTAGACTAATGCAACTTGAAATATCACATAAAATAGGATTAATTTTGTTACCTTCCATGGGTATCTCTTCCAATAGCCACTTTAGCCACATGGATTCTTTCATTTTATCCATTGCACTTCTATACTCTGCTGTAGTAGAAGAAATGGAGACTGTTGGCTAATTTTTACTACTACAAGTAATGACACATGTACAAATAAATTAAACACATATCCAGTTGTATATTTATATTTAACACAACATTAACATGTTTAAATTCATAATAATCATATAGAATTTATAATAAGTGTAATATAAATATTTATTGATTTCAATTTTAACCATCTATTAAAATTTAATTGATAGATTAACGCAAGTTTTATAACAGGTTAATTAACTATATACTAAACAACTAACTATGTTATATTACCAAAATGTTGAACAATTTTAACACATTAATCTTGTAAAATATATATTATATGCAATTAGTATTTGATGTCTCCAATATAAATAAAAAGGTGTCCCCAAGTTTCATTCGATACGCATATAATAATATTTTTAGTAACTATGTACTAATTTATAATTTAAAAATGTTTACGAACATATATATCTTCATTATCTAGTTTAAGCCTTTTAAATTTGTGATAAAACTGATAGATAAAACATCTAAAAGAATGACTAAATCATGGAAGAATAATTAATAATTGAAGTACCAACATATACACACTTTAACCATTTAGGTAAGGAACTTTTAATGGTCCATTGACATCATTGTAGACTAGTTCCAAAGGTTATGCAGAGTTCACATCATGATGACTATAGAATGGGTTTACACATTGCTTATCCTGTAAGCACCCTTCACACTTTTCCTTCATGTATTGATTATAGGTAATTCTAAGCCTCAATTGAACTTTCCTGATTCCTAGTGTGAAGAAGGAAATCATCCTTCACACTCTATAATATTATAGACATTACCTCCTACACCTTCTACTGATATCCAAATATATTGTTCATTTCCACTTGTATGTCGGTTAGAGCCTTCTCAATACCATTCATGCTCATCCACATCTTGTGTGCCATGAATTATGCCTTCAACTTGATGTTCCAGATGCTATAATTTAATCCATTCAACATCTATGATTTGTAAATCGCAAAATGAATAGACCCCATTTTTATGTAAATATTTAAAAATGAGAACACATAAGGTTCTGCATAAAGTAGTTTAGGAATTTCCCTTGTCATTTTTCAAGTTCATATGTAAGTCGTAGTTCGATTATTTTTTCTTATTCGCATTGAAATTTGATCTTTCAAATGAATACTTACATAGAAATATATTAAGTTGACAATAGATTTTTCATATTTAGTTGAAATCTAAACAAATATTTATTAATTTTTGAGAAAAACTATTGACCTATTTATTTGTAAGAAAAATTCATTTCTTTATTTTGAATAAAAAATAGAAAATATTATTTTAAAAAATTGTCATTATATGCAATAAAAAAATACTTGATTTTTAATATTAGATTTTTATAAAATAATCTTAAATAAACTTTATATTGTATAAAAATTTGTGGATATTAGATCCTTCGAGTATGATTTATATAACCTTAACTCATTCGAGCTGATGTATCAACTCAACAAGTTATCTTATCATTCATCATCTTTAATCCGGAATTGTGCCAACCAACCAAATTATCAAAGGAATATTTACATTAATATATTTAAAAACTATTAATTTATGAAAAAAATATATTCTATATCATGTAATTTCCTTATAATGTAATTCCTTATGCCATTCAAGTCACAAATAATATGGTAGAGAATAATACCTCTTTTAAGAAAATTAAGGTATAATAATTCTATATTAAATATATTAAAAAATTTCATAGCTGGTTGGCTCTGCAAGGGTTTTTCCTGTATGATTACGCTCATGTTAGCCTTATTGCTCTAGTATTTTCAATATTTATTTTTATTATTTCCATTTTACATAGTGTTTTGGGTATTTATTCCACCCATTTTGGGCAATTTCAACCCTTTAAATGGCATCAAACCAACCACTTACAAAATATTTTGCAAACGGTAGTGAAGATGGCTCCCAAATACACGAGGAAATTTTTTTCAAAAGTTTACGATAAGGTAATGCTTATAAATCCCCCATAGATGTTACTATTGAGATTTCTTTTGTTGATCATGTTGTGCAATTTTATCATATCAACTATTTGGTAACTTATTTATTTGGCTGTATTCCTTGTAATTCTTACCCACGAAAATGGGTTAAATCTTGTCGGAAATCCTCAAGCATCCAGGTTATTGGTGTCTAGAATCTCACCAAAGGGTTTTATATTTTTATATTGCATGAGCCCTTGTAAGTTAAGAAGATTTTAGAGCACTCTTCATGGTAGTATAAAGGTAATACCTTGCTTGTCTTATCTAGATGGAGCCTTGATTTGAACCAAGAAAACTAGGTTTAGCTTCGAGTTTTTGTCTGGGTTGAAATTTTGGGATTAATTTTACATCTCTTGCCTTTTCTAAATGATATTGTCTACCCTCTTGGTCATGTGATTTTTCACAACCCTGGCTTTTTTATACATGCCTGTAAAAATGGGTTTCTATGGAGGTTGATTTACCTTATGATATGTGGGATGAAATCAATATAAAGTTGGGTTGATGTGTATTTCACAAAAAAATTTCTATTTCAACTTACCCAACACTTTATTCCACCGCCAAGCATCTAACCACCTTCTTTGCAGTTGTTCACTTACCCAGCAATCCAAATCTACCAATGTGTAAAATGTCTTTGTTTCATAGGTGGAAACATATAGGGGTTCGACTCGGGTTAGTAACAAGAAGGTGGAAAGTAAGAACACTTAGGAGGCTACTCCACCTTCTACTAAGCAACATTGGGCTCCATAACCATCCATCTCTTCTCCTGCAAAAACTACTTAAGCCTCCTCTGCCAAAATTGAATTCTAGGATGGCGGATGCTACGCAAACTTTGAATTATTTTTATTGGATTTATTCTCAGGACTATGTGGGGAATGTTGGGCCAAATGGCGATAAGATGTGCACCATTCCAACGGAACCACTAGATTCAAACCAATCTATTTTTCATTCCAATAGATTCATCATTTTAAATTTGAAATATATGTTGTAGGATGGGAAAGGAGAGGGATATTCCATGTCTATTTTTCTATGAATTATGTCTCATGGAATCTTATAGGTCTTGTTATCTCTTGAAAGTGCACCAAGGTTGAGACATGACATTAGTGGTTCTAAGCTTTCTTGGGATCTCTCACTTTCATAGATATAATTGAACCACCTTAGGTTTGTGGGTATACCTATTGTTGAGGTGAGTCTCTAGTATCAAGGCCATTTCCTTTTTGATGGATCATAAACTAATTTTTAGGGGTTTTACTGGGATGTATTTTTGTAATCAATGAATCATAATACTAAGGAAAAACAATAATATAGTTCGACTTTATGTATTAATGGTTTTGCTTTAGTATTATTGTAGATTGACTGGGATGTCTTTTTTGTAATCAAGGCTATTCATGCCTCATTGTATTTGCATGGCTATGTTTATTCGTTTATTTATTCATGATAAAGGGGTAAAATAAGCATGTATGGGAAAGTACAAATTTTAGCCTATTTTTAGGATGGGATGGGAGAATAATTTTGCTATATATTTTGTGCAATTTCAAAGCATAAGTAAGGGCTTTTTAGACATAGGAGTGCTGAAGAATATTTTGCAAGATTTTCCCTTTGAATGAGAATTGATTTCTACCTTTCCAATTATCTGTAGTGGTGTGTATATCTTATTATTTCTTATGAAGTTCAAATTCCCTAATTAATGGTTTTGAATTTATGTATTAACAGTTTTTCACTAGAATTCTAAGGAAAAACACTTTATGTATTGAGGGATAAATCATAACAACACAATAAGATAAACATGCACACTAATACTATGCAGAAATTACCAGATTTGCAATAACGTAAGATGATTAATCAAGGAATTGAAATTCACAAGATTTAACAAAGAGATACACTCCACTGTGAATAATTGGAAAGGAATAAATCAGTTATCATTTAAGGCAAAACTATCAGTAAATTGCTTCAACACTCCTACGTCCAAAATTCCTCTTTGTATCTTGCCAATGAACACAATATATAACAAAATTATTCACCCATCCCATCCTAAAAATAGGCTAAAATTTGTACTCACCCATGCATGCTAATTTTACCCCTTTATCATGAATAAATAAAGGGAATAAAATTAGACATGTTGATTATAATGAGGCAATAATAGCCTTAGTTACAAAAATAAATTTAGTCCAAGTGCAGTTGACTAATCTATTTTTAATAAAATTCGATGAATAATTTGGCTAATAATATCTCTTGATTACTATGCAAGTCTTCTCCAATGTGTATGCAATCTTCATCTTCTTCTATTTTATGTGACACTTGCAACTTGACCCACTTGAAATGATAATTTTAGGAACCTTTGCAATTATTCCCTCTTTGATACACATGCAAAAATTAATCTTCCTATGTGAGTAAAATATTTCCTTTAACTTTGATACTTTGCAAAATATTCACCCAATGTGTGGGGACCACCTTTTTTCTTAATATGCATGATAAGATGATCATCTTTGTCTTCTACTGCACTGATGTGACACTTTCCAATGGTTGGTCTTTGTCTTTATCTGCATGAATAACTGACTATTACCTTTCTACTCATATGAAAATAATTATCCTTTAGCATAAGGTCCTTGGAAAGATTAAGGTAACTTCGAGGAGTTTAAGGTAATCATGGCATTTTAAACAAATAATTTCTTAACCATCTATTACTTGACCACCTTCATTTGATTTGATCTTTTTGATATTAACTGGTCCCCTTTCGATTATACCCATTGCATAATATAATAAGGTAAAGCTACCTTTTTTATTATTCAGGTTAGACATAACATATAATATAGTTCACCCCTTTTGAATATTCATTTGATGGATCATGCCGACATATACTATAGCTTCATTTTTTTTGAATAATCATTCTTAACATAATGTAAATGGTATACCTTTCTGATAATTATTATTGTTAGTATTTGGCAATATAGTCTTTGATGGCTTTTTAAGCGTTGATATTTGAACTTTCATTTGGGGTTTCTTTGTGTAACATTTAGATTCTAGTTTCTTTAAAGTTTCATTGACGTCTGATAAACACATAATATGTTATTGCAACTATTTTTCTACCATTAATATGCTACTTGAGCTCCACCCAGATATGGGTCTGCAACATTTGGCGTTCTTCGATCCTGTAGCTCTTTTCTATTCTTGAGTAACGAAAAGTTAGTCTATTGGAATTTGTATATGTCCTGAATATTATTCATCTGTGCATTTATCTATACCCATATTAGGTTTGTAATTTTCATGCGGTTTTTAATAATGTCTCCCAGCTATGTGATGAACTTGTAGCTCAAAATTGGATACTGTAACTTAGTTTTCAAAATTTCTGTTTGGATGATTGTTGTTGAAAATGTTTCTAATTTATAGTTTTGAAAAAATTTCTGCCATTGTTAATCACTATAATTTATCTCTTTTTTGATACCTCTAGCTTTCTGTTCTATGTTATATATCTTGATGGAACATTGTGTTTCTCTTCTTTGCATAAAAGCATTCCTGGGTGTTTATTATTTCACTCAAGTCATTTGAGTTGTATCTTCCTTCTCAGTTTGTAATTTTTAGCTATTTCTAGCTTAGTGGTTGTAGATTTTTTCAATGTCTTAGAAATTGATTGTGAAAGATTTTATTGCTCCATTTGAAATGCTTTGTTACACACTTGAAGAGAGTTGGACCTGTACTGTATTGTTTCTAATCTTGAATGTTTTGCTGTAACATCCAGTATCTGTAGATCTCATTACTATAAAAAACCTGCTACATGTTGTTTTTCGATGCATTTCTTATGAGTAGTTGTTATTTTATCATCATATCTTTGTACGGATGAAAATTTGACTTCAAGAAGTGATATCACTTCTTAAGTTGAATGTAGGTGACATATTTCATTGCTCTTACTTGATTATTACTTTGTAAAATCTTTAGAAATATGATTTAGTCATCACCTCTAGGAGCTACAGTATTTGTACTTGACTCATTTTGAAGTTCTGATTAGTATATATATTCCATCTTGAATATTGTGTCTTCTTTGATGGTGATTCCTTTATTGGACAACTAAAAAATAGTAGCTCTATAAGATAGAAACTTGAGATTCATATGCTTGAAATCTCATGGTAATCTAATTTCTTTGATGAATAAGCATTACTCCTTCCTTTCTGACTGTACTTGCACATCTGATGTAACAGTTAGAAAATTTTAAGGCTATAAGCCTTTCCTATTTCTCTCTTCATGTAACTCTGATCCTGCATTCTAAGATTGATGGTTGGTGACTATTTCAGTTCATCATGCTTGACTTTTGAAAACTTTAAACTTGATACTTAGAAAGAGATGTTTTTCTTATACATTGAAATTGTGCTTTAGCATGAATATATCTGCACTACATTAAATTTGTAGGTACCCTTTAAGGATAAGATTGAAGTTCCTTTGAGAATAATTGATTAAAAAATTACAAATCTATCCCTTGGTGATTTTTTATATGATATCTCAAATCATTGAAACCTTTCAGAAGCCTGCAATCTTTAGTTTTTCTATAAAACTGAAGTTAGTTACTCTCAAAACAAAATTTCGAACATTCATACTGAGCTCAATTATGCTTATTTTATGTATGGTAATGATTTTTTATATTCATGAATGAGGAACTTGTATTTTGATTATCTTGTACTACAGTGGTTTACTTTAAACTCTTGTTACTCATTAAACTTGACTCTCTTTCATTCTAAAAATATTTTGCACCTTGTAAGGCTTTATCTCATTGAGATATCACTAGTAAATTTGTTTCATGACTGTAATGTTTGATGATATTTGAAGCTTGGTAAGTACTTTGAGTTGAAAATCTTAAACATGTGCTTTCACTTTTATTTCTTCAGTATAAAATTATATTTGAACATGTAATTTGATCATTTAGCTTTATTTCTAGGATGGAAATATCACTTTGTCTTTCATATTAGCTTCTATTCTCATGAATTTTTCCTTGACTATGTCATAAAAAAGAGTTTACTTGAAGAGTAACATGATTATCCTTTAATACGAGCCCTTAAAACTGTTAAGTGATCTTCATTCAGTGTTGTACCTTTTAAATGCAATCTGCTTCTATTGATAAGCTATAACATTTAAATCATCGATGTACCTATTTAAACTTTTAATCTATACTCTATAATTTTCCCAAGTTATGCAACATAATGCATCTTCTTTGAACTATCTAACATCATTCTTATTTGAGTGGTAAATATGAATACTTGTACTTCAGTATCTTGATCATTGTGAAAGATATGAATTAATTCCTCTCTTGTAGCCTTGAAAACTATTAAGTGTTGAAAGCAATTAGTACCTCTAATTCAATGCTCCAATGTCTTCCATCCAATAGATCATGTCTTATTTCAGTTGTAAATGTAGATTTTGATATTCATTTTGTACCTTATACTTGACTGTAATTTGATGAAAACTGATATTTTCTACTTGTATTTTCATTTTCCTTAGAATTTATCAATCTTGTACCATCTAGATTCCTTAAGCCATAAGTGCTTTGACAAATCTCTATACTTGTACTCTTGAGAAATTAAAATCCTGAATGATTTCCTATAGTACAATAATCATTTGTGTAAAGATTTTTTCTTTCTTTATTTACTACATGTACCTGCACACTTACGAAAATGGTTAGAAAATAATTAGGCTTTTTGGCCTCTCCTATGTTCCATAGTTTTTATTTTCTTTTTCTTCTACTGTAATGATTGTATGAATCGTATGTGTTGTTGTAGAATATTGCTTTATCAATTCAGTATATGTCCCTGATGTACCTTATTTTTTTGATATTTAGATATCCATTTGCATGTAGTTAGACATTACATGAGTACAAATCAACCCCTAAGCTCAATATTGATGCCCTTTCTTTTATTTTTTCAAGTACACTGTAGTTGCCAAGAGAGTTGGATGAAAGATGGAGCTAGAAATGGAGATAAGACGATTATAAGAAAAACCAAGGCAATGATGGGTTTCTTATATACTCTTTTAGTTTTAACTTTATGTAAATGTACTTCTTTCTTTAGTAGTTATGAGTTACATCCCATAGCTTATGTGGAAGAAATTCAATTTCTTCATGAATAAATAAAATTAATTTCTATAATTGAGTTATATACTTCTTTCTGCATTCAACTTTTATCATGGATATTGATTGTATAATGAAATAAACAACTCAATCACATAACTAAATGTATTTAAACATGTAGAAATAATGAGTTTAGAGATACATGTAACTTAATAATGAACTCACTTTCATGTAAACTACTACTATGTTTGGTTTTCCTGAATTTAACATTTCACCTAAATTTTTATTCCCTCCTTCATCAAGGAAATGCATTAGTCCTTCGAGTTTTTTTTGTTTCCTTGTTGAAGATGAACATGGAATGATAATGTATGTGAGGTTTTATATTTCATAATAACACACATAGTTTTAGATTACATGTAGTTAATAAATTTCTACAACTGAAAAACAAAACAAAATTGTAATGCGTCCCCCTCGTTAGGTCCATTTCATCAATTCCTTCCATTGAAAACAAAGTTTTGAGTTGCCTATATTTGCACGAGTATAAAAATTGTCAACATTTCTAGAGATCTTACGGGGAAATTTTCCTGCTAGCTTGTAGATTAGTACCTGACTCTTGTCCATTAGGCATGAAGTCAAAGCATATAACAAATAACTGCCTTTCTGAAAAACAAACTAAAGATGGGAAAGGATCTGGTGAACCAAATCACATGCACAAGTGCACTTATTAAATTAAAAAACATTGTAATGTGCATCAATTACACTTATTGAATGGGAAATCCTACTCTAAAAAAACACTATAGGATTTTCAATAACAATGTTTAAGAGACATATCCTTCAAAGGAATGGGAAGTTCATATCCATTCAACCTTGAAAGCTAAAATGCATTGTGTTCTTTACAAGATGAAATAACGTAGGGACCACTCAAGATTATATCAAACTTCGTGTGGTTTCTTATATTTTTACGATCAGCATCCCATTTTAACACAATGTATCCTTCATTGAAGACTATGAACTTTTCCTTTTTATCAAATGTTTTCTTGATCTATCTTTGATTATTTTCCATATTCAGATGAACTTGATCTCTTAGCTCTTGCAGTTCCATTAATTCTACATAACAAAGCTGTAATGGTTCATTCTCAAATAATTCCATTAGATGCAATAAATCCAATGTAGGAAACTCAACTGAGATAGGAATTCTTACCTCTCATCCATAAACAAGTTTGTATGGTGAATTACCAACTTATCTTTTAGGAGTCACTCTGTCAGCCCAAAGTGTTGAGTTTAACATCAGATGACAAGATCTTTGATTATCCTTGAGTGTTCTTCTGATGATCCTCAAAATATTTTTGTTAGTACTATCAGCTAATCCATTACCTTGTAGGTAATAATTATATGAAGTACTTAAATAAATTCCATGCTTGACAACCTAGTATGTTACCTTTGCACTATGAAATGCTAAAGCATTATCTGAAATGATAGTTGTCACAACACCAAATCTACAAACTATACCTTCATAAAATGATAAATTTGAAGTCTCGTTAGCTTCTTTCAAAGATACTGCTTCAATCTAATGGGTAAAGTAATCCATAATACTCCAGATACACTTGTGTCCTTATGAATAAGGTGGAATTATCATGCCAATGAAGTCAAGAACCCACTACATGAATGGTTGATCCACTAAAAAATGATGCAGGGGTAGCGAAGCTAAAAATTCTTTTCCAATAAATAAAGCACATTTATTACACTTTCTAATATATTCGAAGAAGTCCTTCAATATGATGGGCCAATAATAACCAACTTTCATAGTTTTTAAGTCTACAATAAGTACTGAAAAGTGATTTCATGCATGTCCTTTAGGAAACTCAGATAATAGCTGCTGAATTATATCATAATCAATACATCATAACAAAATTCCGTTTATATCTGTTTTGAACAACACACTATCAATGAAAACATAAGTTACAACTTGCAACCTAAAATATTTTCATTTATTCTTATCCATAAATAATTTTTTTACCATGCTGCAAGTAGTTAACCAAACAATTCATCCATCTTGATTCCTGAACTTCTTGACTAAGTTCTTGTTGCTTAATTTCCATTTGTACCAAGATTTATAACTGTTGATATGTGATCTCAGAATGTTGTTTTGAATTTTTTGATATTGTATCCTGCTATTTTTCCATATTAGCAATTAGATATTCACATATACCTTTTCCTCGATTTGTTTTCAAAAAATGGATGTCAACATCATACTCCATAACCTTCATAATCCATCTTGATCTCTTCTCATTTTTTTATTTGTTCAATAAGAATGCTTTAACACTTGGATGAGAGACTAAGACATGTATCTTATTATAAGAAAAACCAAGGCAATGATGGGTTTCTTATATACTCTTTTAGTTTTAACTTTATGTAAATGTACTTCTTTCTTTAGTAGTTATGAGTTACATCCCATAGCTTATGTGGAAGAAATTCAATTTCTTCATGAATAAATAAAATTAATTTCTATAATTGAGTTATATACTTCTTTCTGCATTCAACTTTTATCATGGATATTGATTGTATAATGAAATAAACAACTCAATCACATAACTAAATGTATTTAAACATGTAGAAATAATGAGTTTAGAGATACATGTAACTTAATAATGAACTCACTTTCATGTAAACTACTACTATGTTTGGTTTTCCTGAATTTAACATTTCACCTAAATTTTTATTCCCTCCTTCATCAAGGAAATGCATTAGTCCTTCGAGTTTTTTTTGTTTCCTTGTTGAAGATGAACATGGAATGATAATGTATGTGAGGTTTTATATTTCATAATAACACACATAGTTTCAGATTACATGTAGTTAATAAATTTCTACAACTGAAAAACAAAACAAAATTGTAATGCGTCCCCCTTGTTAGGTCCATTTCATCAATTCCTTCCATTGAAAACAAAGTTTTGAGTTGCCTATATTTGCACGAGTATAAAAATTGTCAACATTTCTGGAGATCTTACGGGGAAATTTTCCTGCTAGCTTGTAGATTAGTACCTGACTCTTGTCCATTAGGCATGAAGTCAAAGCATATAACGAATAACTGCCTTTCTGAAAAACAAACTAAAGATGGGAAAGGATCTGGTGAACCAAATCACATGCACAAGTGCACTTATTAAATTAAAAAACATTGTAATGTGCATCAATTACACTTATTGAATGGGAAATCCTACTCTAAAAAAACACTATAGGATTTTCAATAACAATGTTTAAGAGACATATCCTTCAAAGGAATGGGAAGTTCATATCCATTCAACCTTGAAAGCTAAAATGCATTGTGTTCTTTACAAGATGAAATAACGTAGGGACCACTCAAGATTATATCAAACTTCGTGTGGTTTCTTATATTTTTACGATCAGCATCCCATTTTAACACAATGTATCCTTCATTGAAGACTATGAACTTTTCCTTTTTATCAAATGTTTTCTTGATCTATCTTTGATTATTTTCCATATTCAGATGAACTTGATCTCTTAGCTCTTGCAGTTCCATTAATTCTACATAACAAAGTTGTAATGGTTCATTCTCAAGTAATTCCATTAGATGCAATAAATCCAATGTAGGAAACTCAACTGAGATAGGAATTCTTACCTCTCATCCATAAACAAGTTTGTATGGTGAATTACCAACTTATCTTTTAGGAGTCACTCTGTCAGCCCAAAGTGTTGAGTTTAACATCAGATGACAAGATCTTTGGTTATCCTTGAGTGTTCTTCTGATGATCCTCAAAATATTTTTGTTAGTACTATCAGCTAATCCATTACCTTGTAGGTAATAATTATATGAAGTACTTAAATAAATTCCATGCTTGACAACCTAGTATGTTACCTTTGCACTATGAAATGCTAAAGCATTATCTGAAATGATAGTTGTCACAACACCAAATCTACAAACTATACCTTCATAAAATGATAAATTTGAAGTCTCGTTAGCTTCTTTCAAAGATACTGCTTCAATCTAATGGGTAAAGTAATCCATAATACTCCAGATACACTTGTGTCCTTATGAATAAGGTGGAATTATCATGCCAATGAAGTCAAGAACCCGCTGCATGAATGGTTGATCCACTAAAAAATGATGCAGGGGTAGCGAAGCTAAAAATTCTTTTCCAATAAATAAAGCACATTTATTACACTTTCTAATATATTCGAAGAAGTCCTTCAATATGATGGGCCAATAATAACCAACTTTCATAATTTTTAAGTCTACAATAAGTACTGAAAAGTGATCTCATGCATGTCCTTTAGGAAACTCAGATAATAGCTGCTGAATTATATCATAATCAATACATCATAACAAAATTCCGTTTATATCTCTTTTGAACAACACACTATCAATGAAAACATAAGTTACAACTTGCAACCTAAAATATTTTCATTTATTCTTATCCATAAATAATTTTTTTACCATGCTGCAAGTAGTTAACCAAACAATTCATCCATCTTGATTCCTGAACTTCTTGACTAAGTTCTTGTTGCTTAATTTCCATTTGTACCAATATTTCTAACTGTTGATATGTGATCTCAGAATGTTGTTTTGAATTTTTTGATATTGTATCTTGCTATTTTTCCATATTAGCACTTAGATATTCACATATACCTTTTCCTCGATTTGTTTTCAAAAAATGGATGTCAACATCATACTCCATAACCTTCATAATCCATCTTGATCTCTTCTCATTTTTTTATTTGTTCAATAAGAATGCTTTAACACTTGGATGAGAGACTAAGACATGTATCTTATTTGTGGAAAGCATGTACTTAAAAATCTTTAATCCTCTAACTGCTAAAAGTACTTGTTTTTCAAGAAAAGTGTACCTTTTCTCATAGTCATGCAAAATTTGTCCAAAGAAAGCAATTGTCTACTCAATATTTTCATCATTAACCTAAGTTAATATAGCTGAAATGGTTTCATCTCCTGTAAGTGCATACATTGTGAAATCCTCATCACAATTTGGATTTTCAAGAGTAGGAGTTTTTGAAATTGTTGACTTGATGGCCTCAAATCCTTTTCTTCTTTTGCTGGTCCAAGAGAAGGTTGTATCTTTCTTTAACATGGTTGTTAATGGCTTAACTAATGTTGCAAAATATGGAACAAATCTTATAACAATGTTGATCTTTCCAAGGAAAATTTGTAGTGTCTTCTTAAGATGATGCAAGTATAGTTGTTAAATAACTTCAATTATGAAAGGACCAATAACTAAACCTTGTCTAGAAATAATATGTCCAAGAAATTTATCTTGATGGATTGAAAATATGGAATTTTTGGGATTCAGTGATATTCCAAATTGTCTGCAAAGATGAAATATTTTCCTTAAATGGCTAAGATGTTCATCACAATTGTTTGAAAATATAGTAACATCATCTAAGTAAACTAGTATGCATTTATTTAATAGGCTATGAAAATCCATGTCCGTTGCATGCTGAAATGTTGCACCAGCTTTTGAAAGTATAAAAGGCATTCTTTTGTAAGCATAAGTACCCCACTTTGTGGTGAAGGTTATTTTGTATCTTTCTTCTTCACGCACATGAATCTGATTGTATCCACTTTAACCATCTAAAAGAAACAATCTATCTGACCCTAAAAGTGTTCTTAGAAAATAATCCATGTTCGGAAGCAGATAATGATCTTTTAATTAAGATTTATTAAGATCTCTAAAATCCATAGATAGCCAAATTTCTCCATTCTTTTTCCGAATAGGAACAAGATTAGCTACCCACCTTGAATTCTTAATTGGAAAGATAATACCTAATTCGATTAGCTTGGATAATTTTTTTCTCATAAGTGGTTTAATCTTTAGATTTACAGGCCTTTGTTTCTGCTTAACTAGCTTAGAATTTGGCTAAGACTTTATGGCGTGCCAAGCTAAACTAGGATCAAAACCTCTTAGATCTTGGTATTTCCAAGAAAAAACATCTCTGAATTATTTACATAAATTGATCAATGATTGTTCTTCAGTTGAGGGACATACCTTTCTGATAAAAATTTTCTTTTCATCATCCACCAAGATCTCCTCATAGTTATTTGCATGAGTTTAAATATTTCCTTTATCCTTTATTAACTAATCATCAGAACTAAAAATATCTTAAAGTGTGACCAGTATTTGAGGTAGCTTGTTTGTCTTTAATTGAACAATCTGGTCACCATAGAAAAGATGCAACTTTTCTTGATTTACTGCAGATAATTCAATTTCTTACTACAAAAATTTGCATATTTGTTCATCATCTTCAGGGTAAGTGCACCATGTTGGTGGACAAAAAAGGGGTCATAAGTGGATGTCACATTGTAAAAAATAGTGAAATCTCAATTTGTAGGGATTATTTGCAATACGTGCACTCAAAATTAGAAAAAATTATATAAATATGAATCATAGCATCTGGAATCTAGTTTCTAAAATACTATTTTTTTAGAAAATGGACAATTTTAGCTATATTAAACACTTAAAATTATATGACTTCGTTCTTGTTTTTGAAAATACCTAAAATATTGTAGTCCATTTTCCTGTGATTTGGATGACCAAATCTTGTTTTTTTTTTTCCTTTGGTGAAAATTTAGATGTAGTTGTCTATCTTGAGATGAATTTTATTTTGTATTTTTTCAAGAAATACTTTTTTTATGATTTTTTCCATGAAAGTGGTCTAAAAATATTTAGAAAACGGAGCACTTTCCATTTGCCCACCATAACTATATCAAAAAATATCGAAATCAAATTTTTTTTCTAACATGTATAAAATTTCTCCATGCATGGGATGGTATAAGTTTTATCACATTTTAATAAGCGAAACAAAAGTTGCAGTCTTAAACATAGACATGAACATTCACGAGAAAAATGTATTAAAGACCTTTTGTTAGTAAAAAATTAAAAAAATGATATTTATCTTATTCTATTCACTTTCAAATCAATATTTCTACGAAGCTAACAGTCTCCCCTACATGATGGCACCATTTTTGTGAAATATTTTCAAGTTTTTAGCATGGTTCAAGTCTGTCGAAGAGAGAATTTGAAGTTTTTCACCCTTTACACTTCATAATGACCTTTCATAGCTTTGGTTGGGGAAAAACAAAGATTTCCCGAGCCTTAGGGTCAGATTTGATGATACAGATAGGACCACAATCGCGGTTTGCAAACCACGATCGCACTTTATGAACCATGAGTGTAGTTTATAAAGCACGATCGTGGTTTATAAATCATATTTATACACATCCTAATGTTCTAATTACCATTTGAATTTTACTGTTTGACTTTACCGTACAAATTACTGTGAAATTCTATCATTTTCTACACATTTTTCTTATCACCAGAAGTAAAATATCATGAGAGACAAGAAACAAAGTCAGGAAAGAAGTCATTAAGTAAAAAACACCAAATGAATTAGAGGAATTTTTTTTTCAAAATGTTGAGCGAATCCAAAATCTTCATGAATCAAGAAGAGGTTCATCTTCAACCCCTACTATTGTAAGCAATGAGGAAGCATGTAATGTTTCTACTATCAATGTTGAAGTTGAATTAAATACTCATGTTGAAGATGTTTTTACTGTCAATGTTGAAGATGATTTAAATACTCATGATCTAGCAAATGTTGAAATTGAAGGAGATAATGGAAATATGAATAAAGAAATTCAGGTTGATATTGTAGACAAACAAAATTTGACTAAAAAACACCTCCTATGATTTTCCATAAGAAACCTAATTATTTTATTGAAATTGATGAAAACATTTTGAAACCAATGTGTGACAAACCATTTGATCGGCAAATCAGAAGAAAAACCACTGAAATTTAGAATAATAATTTTGAAATTTTAAATGATTCCCAAAGATGTCAGTTGTTAGTTAGTTTGATGAAATTGAATAAAATGAGACCTACATTAAACACCTTAGGATTGACAACATCTAATATACATGGTCAAACCTCTACAATTGTTGAAAACCTTCATGATGCATATCACACTGTTGGTGTCAAGAGACGCACTAGGGATAGTAATATTGTGTGTCATGTACTTACTAATAGTGTTGTAAGTGAATGAATAAAAAAGCAACTTTAGATTATGCAAACAAGTCGAATGTTGCAAGTTAATCGAAAAACTCTAATGAAAGTAATTAAAAGACGTAATATCCTTTAATCACTCAATAACACTGATTTTTGGGCATTTTCTACTAGAGCACCATGTAAGGACAAATATAATATTGATGCTATAAGAGAAGTTGTTATTCAATTTTGGCATAATAACACTAGAGTTTCACCTAATACAAGAGATGTTGTAAAATGGAGAGTTGGTTCTATTAATCGCCAACCACATCCAAAGCATTTCTTAGATATGACTCAAACTCAATTTTTTAATAAGTTTGAACAAGAGCATCTAGAAATTAAAATTAGTTAACATTTTTTTGAAATGTTAAAACCATTCTATGTGAAAATCAACCACGCTAGCACCACTTGTTATTGCAGGAAAAATGTTTAATTTGCTATACATTATGCTAAATTTTTATGTATTTGTTCTATTTTGCATTATGAAACTATGTTATCAAAATGTGGGGTTCATGTTCCACCAATATCTTCCATGGATTTCATTCCTACGATATTTTGTGAAAAAGAAGTTGAACAATTTTTTATAGTCAGGATTGTTTAAATGGAAGTTGTGGTACACGTGGTGGATTACCTAAACTGGAAAGTTGCATCAATGAGAAAATTGAACGTTTAATAGGAAATAATTTATTTGAGTTTGATAAATATATATATCAGTTGCATACCAGTTGAAATATGGAAAAGAGTCTAAATGGTGTGAGATAGTTACAGAACATATGCCTGTTTTTTAATTTATGAGAAAATTTAAGGATGAAATTTTTTATGAGTATGTTAGGCACATACACAGAGCTCGATAGTTGGATGAACAATTCAAGATATGCAAAGACACATTTCCTATTTGTATTATTGTTTCAGTGGTCAATTTTGCAAAGAATTACACATTGCAACCAAAAATGAAGGTTCGATCACAATATTACAACTGAGTACAAGTTGTCATTTTTGTGCATATAACATTTATACATTCTCCTGACAGTACATAAAATGATCAAATTTTTTTAAAAGAGTACCACTTTTATATCAATGATGATCGTACTCATTCTACTGAATTTGTGCAAGGGTGTTTCCAGTTATTTTATGGAAACTTGTCTAATAGGGACATCCACTTCAAACAACATTATATATGGTCAAATAATTGCATGTCTCAGTTTAAGAATGCACGAATATTTTATTGGATGAGAAGGATGCACGTCAAGATGGGTGTGTAACATATTTGGAGTTTCACTAAGGATGGACATGGAAAAGGAGAGCATGACGGTGCAAAGGTCATTTATGAAAAGAACTCTTACAAGAGAAGAGTTGAAGTATAAATATGGTGCTAAATTGAAAGATGCAAAGAGCATAGTGGAATGGTGTATTGACAACATGGCCCGAGGTTCTCAAGAAATTTTCACGGTTCACAGATATTTTTGGTTGATAGAGGAACAACAAATTACTAACTACGAGGATTATATGACACTCACTGGGTCCAGTGATATGCACTCATTTTGTAGCTCAGATGCTACTTTGTGGGCCACATGGACAAGAAATTTGACATGTTTTTATGCATCTTGTATCGAATTTGTCAATGTTGAGTGTGATTCCCAAGAATGAGTGGATGGATGGATTTGTAGGCCTCTAACTCTGTTTCCTACTTATCAACCTCCACAAGCATTACTGACTTGTTTCTATAGATGAAGTTGTAACATCTAAGGACCTTGACGAAATTTCAATTTTGGTACGATAAGGTATTTATGGTTATTTACAATTTTTGTATTGAGTTATGTCCATTGAAATTTTAATATGTACAATTTAAATTTGAGTTGAAACTTTTTTTTGGTAGGACATGTGTTTGCAGTTATTGTGACAGAAGACAATGAAGAAGGAACAGACTATTTATTATGTCGTTGCATCGAGGAAAGAAAGAAGTTTACTTCTCCTGTTATAGATGATGAAAATATTGAATACCCTACAGGGTTAGTGGTAGTTACTGGAACTTGGATTCGACAATATCTATTAAAATACTCCTTTGTTTGGGTGTTTGAAGACATTTAAGACACACAGGAAAATACTCTTATATTTGACATCTAGTTCTAGCGACAAATATTCATCTGTATAGATATCGAGGAAGGCCTAATAACATGGATTATTTGGAACGTTCGAGAGTCATGATCATGAAGCAATCATGTCCGCTATTCAGAGTACATACTGATCCTGATGGTTCATTGGAATGAATTTACAATATTCATGTCTGGTATATATAATTTCTTCAAGGTATATATAAATTTGTTAGAACTAGATAAATTTAAGTTCATATATTTTATTAAATTTGTGTATTTTTTATATATCTAGTATGGTTTTGATTCGAAACTTAAATTTCTTTGACTAACGGTTTTATATGCAGGTTAGTGGTGCCAGAAAAGCTTCCACCTTCACGTGGTTGGCACTGTTAGTAGAGAATTATAAATTCTCGAAGCTAAGAGAATCTTTCATTATTTTACAAAGAAAAGAGAAGCAATTAACAATGATTTATGTACCTATGGAGGGGGTTCTTGGCTTCAGAGGAGGTAGCCCAGAAGGACCTGGAGCTTAGAGAATTGAAATGATGACCTCCCCAAGTGTTTACAAGACCATCCCTACACATGTGCACGGTCAATTTCGTGCCACAAACCCACCATTTGCAAAATATACCATTTGGACAGCCTTACATTGTCTCAAACTACACTATTCGGCACGTTTGCAAACAATAGGGCAGCAAGAGCACTGATTGGAGAAGGAAAAAAATCGAGACAGGCTATTATAGAGGGTCCCTACGCAAAGGTGTAGGATCAGACATGAGATTTCCTTAGGTGCCACGGACTGCTGTGTAGTCACCCATCGAAGTTGAACGATTTTTTGGTCTCATGGCTCTTAAGGGACTATGCCCGAATGAGGTAGCCCATGGAATCAACGACGTTGTCGTGCAAACTCGAATCGACGCCTCCTCTAGTGTTCACCTGGCCACCCGAACATGTTCAACATAGTCAGTTCGGTGCCACGACCCACCGTTTACAAAATATACCGTTTGACATCCTTACATTGTCTCAAACTACACTATTCAGGTGTGTTTACAAACAATAGGGCAGCGTGAGCACCGATTGGATAAGGACTAAAACCTAGATAGGCTATTGTAGAGGGTCCCTACACTAAGGTGTAGTATTAGACCAGATGTCTCTAGGTGCCACGAAGTCTGTGTAGCCACCCGTCAATGTTGAACGATTTTTTGGTCTCGTGGATCTTAAGGGACTATGCCTAAACGTGGTATCCTGGAAGAAATGACATTGTCACACACCAAAATGATGCCATCGAGACGTGTTAGTGTAGTCGGTTTGGTGCCATGACCCACTGTTTGTTAAATATACCGTTTGATAGCCTTACATTATCTCAAACTACACTATTATGTCCATTTGCAAATAATAGGGCAACAAGAGCACCGATTTGAGAAGAAAAAAACTAAGCTAGACTATTGTAGAAGGTCCTTATGACAAGGTGTAGCATCAGACAAGATGTCTCCAGGTGCCACAAAGTCTGCGTAGCCACAGGTAGAAGTTTAACAATTTTTTTGTCTCAGGGATCTTAAGGGATTATGCCAGAACGAGGTAGCTTAGAAAAAATGACGTTGTTGTGCACCAAAATGATGCCACATCTAGAGTTCACATGGCCACCTGGACATGTCAATGTAGTCAGTTTGGTGCCACGACCTACCGTTTACAAAACATACTATATGATAGCCTTACACCTGCTTAAACTACATTATTCGACACGTTTGCAAACAATAGGGCAACGAGAGCACCGATTATAGACAAAAAAAACAAAGCCATTATATTGTAGAGGGTCCCTATGCCAAGGTTTAGGATCATACGAGACATCTCTAGCTACCATGAAGTGTGTGTACTCACCCGTCGAAGCTGAATAATTTTTTTTATCTCAGGGCTCTTAAGGGGCTACGCCCAAACGAGGTAGTCCGGAAGAAACAATATTATCAAACACCAAAATGATACCCCCTCTAGTGTTCACCTAGCCACACGGATGTGTCGATGCAGTCAATTTGGTGCCACGACCCACTGTTTGTAAAATATACCATTTGATTGCCTTATACTAGCTCAAACTACATTATTCGACATGTTTGCAAACAATAGGGCAGTGAGAGCACCGATTGGAGAAGGAAAACACCTACCCAGGTTATTGTAGAGGTTTCCTACACTGAGTTGTAGGATTAGATGAGATGTCTTTAGGTGTCACGGAGTGTGCATAGTCACTTGTCAAAGTTGAACAATTTTTTGGTCTTAGGGCTCTTAAGGGACTCTACCAGAATAAGGTAGCCGAGAAGAAAAAACATTGTTTCACACCAAAATGACACCTCCTCTAGCATTTACTTAGCCACCTGGACATTTCTGTGTAGTTGGTTTTGTGCAACGACATACCATTTACAAAATATACCATTTGAGAACCTTGCACTGTCTTAAACTACACTATTCGGCGCGTTTACAAACAATAGGTCAGCGAGAGCACCGATTAGAGAAGGAAAAAAATGAGATAAGCTATTTCACAGGGTCCCTACACTGAGGTGTTGGATTAGATGAGATTTCTCTAGGTTCCACGGAGTGTGCGTAGTCACCCGTTGAAGTTGAATAATTTTTTGGTCTCAGGGCTATTGAGGGAATCCGCTCAACCAAGGTAGCCCCAAAGAAACAACGTTGTCGCGAACCAAAAATATGCCTCCTCTAGCATTTACCTTGCTACTCAAATTTTTCCACGTAGTTGGTTTAGTGCCATGACCCACCGTTTACACATTATACCATTTGACAACCTTACATTGTCTCAAACTACAATATTCGATGCATTTGTAAACAATAGGGCAACGAGAGCACAGATTAGAGAACAAAAAAACTGAACCAAGATATTGTAGAGGGTCCTTACATATCGTTGTAGGATCAGATGAGATGTCTCTAGGTTCCACGGAGTGCACGTATTGACCTACCGAAGTTGAATGATTTTTTGGTCTTAGGGCTCTTAAGGGACTCCGCCTAAATGAGGTAGCCCGGAAACATTGAATTTGTTTGACACTAAAACGATGTCTCCTCTAGAATTTACCTGGCCACCCAGATGTGTCTCCATAGTCAGTTCAGTACCATGACCCACTATTTACAAAATATACCATTTAAAAACCTTACAATGTCTCAAACTACACTATTCGACATGTTTACAAACAATAGGGCTGCGAGAGCACTGATTGGAGAAGGAAAAAACCAATATAGTCTATTGTGTAGGGTCCCTATAATGAGGTGTAGGATCAGATGAGATGTCTCTAGGTGCCACAGAGTACGCGTAGTCACCTGTCAAAGTTGTATGATTTTTGTCTCAGGGCTATTGAGGGACTTCACCCGAACGAGGTAGCCTGGAAGGAACGTTGTTTTTGTGCACAAAAAAAACACCTCCTCTTGCATTTTGCTAGCCACTTGGACATGTCTGCGTAGTAAGTTTTGTGTCACGACCCACCTTTTAAAAAATATATCATTTGACTGCCTTTCACTGTCTCAAACTACACTATTCAGCGCTTTTGCAAACAATAGGGTAGCAAGATCACTGATTACAGAAGGAAAAAAATGAGCTAGGATATTGTATAGGGTCCCTACATCAAGGTGTAGGATTATACGAGACGTCTCTAGGTACCACAGAGTGCGCGTAGTCACCCGTCGAAGTTGAACAATTTCTTGGTCTCACGGCTCTTTAGGGACTCCGCTCGAACAAGGTAGCCTAGAAGAAACGAAATTGTTGTGCACCAAAATGATGCCTCCTATAATGTTTACCTAGCCACCCAGACATTTCCACGCATTCAGTTCTGTGCCATGACCCACCATCTACAAAATATACCATTTGACAGCCTTACATTGTCTCAAACTACACTATTTGGTGCATTTACAAACAATAGGGCAGCGAGAGCACTAATTAGAGAAGGAAAAAATAGAGACAGGCTATTGTATAGGGTCTTTATGTCAAGGTGTAGGATTAGACGAGATGTCTTTAGGTGCCACGAAGTGCGCACAGTCACCCATTGAAGTTGAACAATTTTTTGGTATCAGGGCTCTTAAGGGACTCCGCCCGAACGAGGTAGCCTGGAAGCAATGAAGTTGTCATGCAATGAAACGATGCCTCCTCTAGTGTTCACCTGACCACCCAGATTTTTTCACGTAGTCGGTTCGATGCCACAACCAACAGTTTTCAACTTTTTCAACAATTACAACTTTTCCAACAATCTATCTATACTCATACTTGGCTCTGCCCTCTCTTTCTTATATAAAGTTGTTCTGTTCATTAAATTCATCTCCCTATCTTTACTTTACCCTATATAGATCAAATGGCTCGGGAAGAAAACTACTAACTACAAAGAGTATGCCCTTCCTAACCTACCAACTCTAGAGAATCCTCTCAAAACAAGCAGTTTTTAGTCAAATTTATAATATGCATATCTTTACCTCCATCTATCTCTATGGGTATGAGCCCACTGACCTGCCACTCGACCTCCCCCCCATATCTAAATATTCGCCCCTATATCTAAATATCCCTGTTGGTTTTCCTTAGCCCTAAGATCAGATTGTCTCAATAAAACAAATAGAATATGTCAGGTCATATCGACTTCCCCTATCAATAATTTTTAGATCAAATCATCCCCCTCAATATACATACATAGTTCAAAATCTTCCCCACGAGTATAGAATGATGAACCCAAGTTATGACTACTTTGGAAAAGGAGAATAAGTGTATTAAGAGAAGGTATTCCCTAGGGATTCAAAACCCCAATCGTTTTTAGGAGTCAGATAACTCCAATATCTACTACAAGTGCCAAATAAGAATGAGAAAAATCCTAAAATAAAGCAAAGAGGAACATGACCTCCGATATGACTATTGATTCAACTACAACTACAACAAAAGTTCTATATCATTTAATTGTTGATTACACTACAATAGCTACAGGTTGAGCCCTAACTTCCCTGACTGATTAATGGATTGGTCATACACCACCATACTCATTAATGGTACAAAATGAATAATATCCTTCTGATATATAAAATTAAATACATAGTTTAAAACCCAAATGACCTAAGGGAAGACATCTTATTTCAATATTCAAGCTACGAATTTTTTTTTCATGACTTAAGAGGAAAATTATAAGTTTCCCATGTTGATGGAGGAATACACATGCATCCCTTAATTTCTTAACAATTGTACCAGGAAATGTTGCAACTTAGTAACGTTATATTCATATATGTTGCACCATAATTTTTTAATTTTAAATCAAACATACATATAGAATTGATATACATAGAAGGATATCATGTGCAATGAATTTGAATCAAACATAGAAGTGATATCATTATGAAAACCAACACATGGATATATAATGTATCAAACTAAGTGTGCTGAACACACATCTTTGAAAATATAAGTTCATAACATGTTTACATCTTGACCCAACTGTATCATAGATATAAGACCACATGCAGTCACATAAGGCTATATATATAATGTCCTATGAAGAATCATGAACTAGAACCAGCTAGCCCATATATATATCTATGTACATCCACGTCCTATGAATCTAATCATGAAACATCTTCCCTCTCTTCGCCCTACTAGAAGTAGCATGTCCATGACCTGAGGATGTAATGGAGGGAGATGCCACTATGGATTTCATTCGTGTGGTCCTAGGCATCTCTAAGCAGGCCTGCAACCTAACCTACACATTCATAAATAACAAGTTTGTAACAACCATATTTTTAAAATACATTCAAAATTTAGAAACTTAGAATTTAGTTAAAATTCATGTGAAATCTTACCGCAATGTCATTATCACTATCAATTTGTCGTTGATGCATGGTAGGGACAACAATAGACTCATGAGAGGTAAACTACATACAAATAATTAAATTTCAAATTAAATATTTCATGTACAAAATTTGATATTGTAGATTTAAGTAATAAGAAATAATTCCTAAATAAATTTAACAAATTTGAATAATTGTACCTCTGTTAGTGGATTTGCAGATGCTATGGCAGTATCTACAGCAACCTCCATAGTCTGCATATATAGAGCAGTCTCTCTGATAGTCATAAACTATACAAAAAACATGTACAAATCAATATTAATCTACATGACTTCCACGTAACAAAGCCAAAGCATAATCCACATGAACTTCCACAATTAGAACCAAAGTGTAAAGAGAAACTAACCTGCGTAAAACTCACGTGAGACATGCCAATATCCTCAGTTCCTAGAGGAGATGATGACCCACTAGGATCCTTCACGTATAAAAGAAAAACATATATTAACATGTACATGTACAAGTGAAACATGATAATAATAAAAGTGCACAATTAAATGAAATTTGAAAATTAAGTACAACTTGAAACATATGTTTGTAACATGCCTAGCTGCAGTAACTAGCATGTCAACACCGAATGTTTCCTTCACCGGCTCTTGCTATTTGAAATTTAAAAAATTAGTTTTTACATGTATGTACACATAACGTACAATGAAATACATATATATTAAAATCTCAAACATGAATTAAACTATTGTATATATATTAAATATTTATTTGACATTTACCTGTGAATACCCAGATCCATTGCACCAGTTCCAAAAACATCCGCCATCATCTCATCTAGAGAAAATAAATCATGTCATCCAAAAAATGATGTCTCGCCCACAGTACATACAACATCACATGATCCACAATGGTGTGGTACACTAGAATTGGCACCTCCACCAACATCACTAGATGCAATCTGCTCATTATGTTGGATTTGAGTGTCAGTGAGCTCACTCAATGCAAGTAGTGTGTCAATATCCACAACCTCCTTAATGGTAGGAGGGATAACTTAAGGCAGTGGGGGGTTTGGGGCATGGGGCATCCTTGGTTGACCTACGCATGCACCAATTCTACTCTACGAAGAGCCACCAACTCTCCCATAAAATTCAAAAAAGTCAAAATAATTTAGGACCTCATTAAGAACGAACTCGCAATATAATTTATTCTAAAAATAGAGGGGAACCTTATTGTTGTTACATGGTCAATAATAAAAAACCATCCACCATCAGTCCCAAAAATTGTTCTTGATTCGGTCATCGTGGCACCAATGGTTTGGGAATTGTTTGCAAGTAACTGTGGGGGGCATTGTTTCTTGGGTTAGTAAATAATGCAAAAATACGGTCTTTTAAAAAAAAATTGTCTTTTACAGCCGCATGGGATAATTTATTTGCATACCACTACCTACAATCACCTCTAAAGGTATTCCATCTATCTATTTGGTTGGTTACAGAGTCAACTTTGCCAATCAATTTTTGTAATGTGTTGGCTAAAGTCATGCAGGAAAGATTTGTGGCATGATATTGTCTTATATTCTTAATAAGGTTCTCAATGGAAATTTTATTTTGTCATATTTTTCCAACAATATCAGGTTGTGTTCTCGTTAGTTCTGTGGGGACAGAAGGAACCATAGGAGGTGGAGCTATGTTTGGAGGAGGATTTTGTGAAATGTTTGGAGGGTTTTGAGGATTGTTTAGAGGGTTTTGAGGAATATTTTGATGGTTTTAAGGATTACAAGCTTGCCGAGCAATTGAAAAAATAAAAAATTTGTATACATAAAAAAAAATTTGAAAAACCCATGAGAATCACAACAAAAAACCTAAAATGTAAACAAATTGATCAAAATCGAGGGCTTACCTCTTTGTCTTCATGGCATGGTTGAAACTATATCGATCCATAAGTCTGAACAGTAATTTTTAGGGGGTATTCAAAGTGAGAGTGCCAAAGGTGTAGGAGAAATCGCGGGTGGAAAGGAAAAATGAGGGAAAATGAGGAGTCACAGGTTTGTATTTTTTGTCTCAGAGGACCATGATCGCAGTTTAAAACCGCAAGCATAGTTTTAAATTGCGCTCGTGGTTTTTAAACCATGATCATGGTTTTAGGTTTGGAAATCAATGAGCCTATAAAAATAGTTGCACAAGTGTGGTTTAAAAACCGTGAGTGTGGTTTATAAATTGCGCTCATGTTACCTAAATTTCAGGTTTTTATGTCCACTTAATTGTCCACCATCTTGGTGCACTTACCATTCAAAAAGGTGCAAATTTTAATCTTTATTAGGTACGAAAGGTCTGATAATTAGCTTTATATGTGGCTGTAATTTACTATTTTTGATGTAATCTAGCACATCAAAGCTAGCACCAACTACTGCAAGCTTGTCTCCATGTTTTTTTTAGCGCTTAAAACAAATTATGTGTTAAGAACATTGAAATCCTCGATTAAGTCTAAAACTCTATGTTTGTAATATTTCAGTAATAAATTCTTACATATATTAAAGTTTTTCACTTGATGTATAACTAACTTTAAATCACCAAACACTTACAAAGTGTTGACACCTCTTTTTTTGGCCTATTATAAGCCATGAATTAATGCTTCGTATTCAGATGCATTACAAGTACATGAAAATTGTGGACTTAGAGCTGAAAAATACCTTTCACATATAGGGGAAGTGAGCATCAAACCCACACCTTATCATTTCTTATTCTTGGCTCCATCAAAGTGAAGCTTCAGTAACCCTTTTGTTGTCTTTTTTGTTTTGGATAACAAGGGGATTGGTGTATTTTATTCATTCAAGCAATACATGCCAAAAAAATATTCCTCTGCTTCTTTAAAAAGATCATAAGCATGTTCTTATTGAGTTTTTTCATCCATAAATAGATTAGAAACACCATCTAGTGTAGAAACATGTGTTGTAACATCAAAATCAGATTGATCTAGCACTACATAATTTGCTGCAGCAATTGAAGCATGAGGCTCAGTATGAAATCTAGCCAGAGGCTATGAATTTACGGTAACTTTAGTTCTGTATATTTTAGTAAAGAAAAAATTGACCAATCTGAAGAAAGATAACCTCCTATCTTTTATCGAAAATCTCTTGATAAGCCTAAGGCAAAGTAGGGAGGTAAGTGTACAACAGTAACATCTTATAAGATAGTAACATTTGGACAAACATGTAAAGTTACCTCCAAATTTGTGATGATGCCAAATGTGTTAGTTATTTTTCCATCTAGTTGCAACACACTTTTCTCTATAGGTTCATACTGCAAACCCAATTTTTCTACAATTATTTTTGGCATTACTGTGTTGCTTGTATCACTCTCAACCATGTAGTTATGAACTAAATGATCCCAATAATCAAAGATAAATAAAATGGTGGTGGTTTCTTGATATCATGAGCATTTAAAACCTTTTGAACCATTCACTTAACCTCCTCCATACGGTCTTGCTCCATTTTTCCAAAGACCATGTCTACTTTCTGAGCTTCTTTTTCTATTGGTTACGATGAAATATGCAACTTAGCAAGCTCATGAGCAAGTAACTCTTGTTCTCCTGGAATATTTAGAGAATCCCAAAATTAAATATTAATAATATGTTTTTTAATTACCTCAACAATATTAAAAGAAATAATCATTTTTGAAACACCTTCTACAGTTTTAGCATAAACTTTGGGAAAACTTGACTCTGCTTCAACAACGTTTGAAATTTGAGGTATGAACAGTCTTCTGGGATCATGATGCAATTGTTTTTGTTACTCATTTTGAGCTGAATTGCTTGTTATTTTTAAAGAACAATAGAGTTGTTTGCTATTTTTCTATGTGAACTTGTTTTTTTATCAGTGATTATAGGAAGAATAGGTATGTTTTGTGGTTTCTCTTTATCTTGAGGATTTTCTTGAAAAATAGTTGTAACTACAATAAAATATTCCTCTCCAAAGCTGACTAGATTATGTTCTAGTGGTATCTGAGTATAAGCTTCTTGCTTCCCACCCTCCATTTTAGGATTGAATAATGATTCAGACTGATGTTGTACAACAAGGCTTATATTCAAGAATGTATTTGAACAATTGGAAGCTAAATGAGTCTAATTACAAGGTTCACACCATTCTTCTAAAACCATATTGAATGGAATGAGAGCGCTAAATGAACTAGGTGATTTTTGATGAAATTGTCTTTGCTGATATGGTTGTCTATAGTTCTTATTTTGTTGATAATGCTACCTATTCTGCTGATTTAGCTGATAAGGAGCTTGATAAGGTCTGCTAAGATGTGATAATTTGTTCTCAATTGACGTTAACTTATTTCCCATTGTCTGTAAAGCCTTTAAAACATCATTTTATGGAGCTAAAATAATAGGTTCTATAATGATAATAAGCTGAGGAACAAGTGTCAAATATGCTATAAGAGGCATTGAAGGCCTTGGTGCTAACTTTCCAACTGGAATAAGGTTGTTTTCAGCCCTAATGGAAATATTCTAGGCTACTGGGAGATTTTATTCTCCCATAGATGGGTAAGTGCAGGAAGTTGATGGACAAATATAGGGTCATCCGTGGATGTCATATTACAAAAAACAACGAAATCTCAACTTGTAGGGATTATTAGCTATACATACACTCTAAATTAGAAAAATTTATATACGTATGAATCGTAGCATTTGGAATCTAGTTTCTAAAACACTAATTTTCTTAAAAAACAGACAAGTTTAGCTATACTAAACACTTAAAATTATATCACTTAGTTTTTTTGTTGAAAAAACTTATAAGATTATAGTCCGTTTGCCCACATTTTGGACTACCAAATCTTGTTATTTTTTTTTTCATTTGGTGAAATGTTAGATGTAGTTGTCTATCTTGGGATGGATTTTATTTTGTATTTTTTTAGCAATATTTTTTTTTAATGATTTTTTCCGTGAAAGTGGTCTGAAAATATTTAGAAAACGGAGCACTTTCCGTTTGTCTGCCATAACTATATCAAAAAATATCGAAATCTGTTTTTTTTTTAACATGTATAGAATTTTTCCACACTTGGGATGGTATAAGTTTTATCATATTTTGATAAGCAAAACAAAAGTTACAGTCTTAAACGTAGACATTCACATTCACGGGAGAAAATGTCTTAAAGACCTATTGTTAGTAAAAAATTATAAAATGATATTTATCTTATTCTATTCACTTTAAAAACAATATTTCTACGAAGTTAAGAGTCTCCCCTACATGATGGAACTGTTTTTTGTGAAATGTTTTCAGTTTTTTAGCATGGTTCAAGTCTTTGGAAGAGTAGATTTGAGGCTTTTTGACCTTTTACACTTCATAATGACCTTCTATAGCTTTGATTGGGGAAAAACAAAGATTTTTCGAGGCTTAGGTTCGGAAGATAGATCCGCGTTTGTAGTTTATAAAGCACGATTGTGGTTTTTTAACATAAAATGTGAGTGCGCTTTATAAACTGTGATCACGGTTCATATATCATATTTACACACATCCGAATGTCCAAATTACCATGTGTTTTTTACTCTCTTACCTTACCGTACGAATTACTATGAAATTTTGTCTTTTTCTACACGTTTTTCTTATCACCGGAAGCAAAACATCATGGGAGACAAAAAATGAAGTCAAAAAAGGAAGTCATTAAGTAAAAAAACACCAAACGAATTAGAGGCCAACAAAATTCAAAATGTTGAGCGAATGTAGAAACTTCGTGAATCTAAAAGAGGTTCATCTTCAATCCCAACTATTGTAAGAAATGAAAAACTAGGTAATGTTTCTACTGTCAATGTTGAAGTTGAATTAAATACTCATGATGAAGAAGTTTTTATCGTCAATGTTGAAGAAGAATTAAATACTCATGATGTAGCAAATGTTGAAATTGAAGGAGACAATGAAAATGTGAATAAGGAAATTCATGTTGAAACTGTAGACAAGAAAAATTTGACAAAAACACCACCTACGATTTTAAGAAGAAACCTTATTTTTTTATTGAAATTGATGAAAATATTTTGAAACCAATGTCTGACAAACTTTCTGAACGACAAATCAGAAGAAAATCCACTAAAATTTGGGATAATCATTTTTAAATTTTAAATGACTCTCAAAGATGTCAGTTGCTGGTTAGTTTGATGAAATTGATTAAAATGAGACCTACATTAAACACCTTAGGATTGACAACATCTAATATACGTGGTCAAACCTCTACAATTGTTGAAAACCTTCATGATGCATATCACACTGTTGGTGTCAAAAGATGCACTAGGGATAGTAATATTGTGCGTCGTGTACTTGCTACTAGTGTTGTAAGTGAATCGATAAAAAAATAACGTTTGATTATGCAAACAAGTCGAATGTTGCAAGTTAATCGAAAAAATGTAATGAAAGCAATTGAAAGATGTAATATCCTTCAATCACTCAATAATGCCGATTTTTGGGCATTTTTTGCTAGAGCATCACGTAAGGAAAAAAAAAAATTTGATGCTATAAGAGAAGTTGTTATTCAATTGTGGCATGATAACACTAGAGTTTCACCTAATACAAGAGATGTTATAAAACGAAGAGTTGGTTCTACTAATCATGAACCACATCTAAAGCATTATTTAGATATGACTCAAACTCAATTTTTTCGTAAGTTTGAACAAGAGAATCTAGAAATTAAAATTAGTCAATGTTTTTTTGAAATGTTGAAAGAATTCTATGTGAAAATCAACCATGCTCGCACCACTTGTTGTTGTAGGAAACATGTTGAATTTGTGATGCATTATGCTAATTTTTTACATATTCATTCTAATTTTCATTCTGAAACTATGTTATCTGAATGTGGTGTTCAAGTTCTACCAATATCTTCCATGGATTTCATTCCTACTATATTTTGTGAAAAAGAAGTTGGACAATTTTTTTATAGTGAGGATTGTTTAGATGGAAGTTGTAGTACATGTGGCGGATTACCTAAATTTGAAAGTTACATCCATGAGAAAATTGAAGGTACAATAGGACATAATTTAGTTGAGTTTGATAAATATAAATCTGTTGCATACCAGTTGAAAGATGGAAAAGAGTCGAAACGGTGTGAGCTAGTTACAGAACAAATGCCCATTTTTCAATTTATGAGAAAATTGAAGGATGAAATTTTTTATGAGTATACGAGGCATACACATAGAGCTTGATGGTTGGATGAAGAATTCAAGCTATACAAAGAGACATTTCCTATTGGTACTACTGTTTCAGTGGTCGATTTTACAGAGAATTACACATTGCAACCACAAATGGAGGTTCAATCGCAATATTACAACTCAGTACAAGTTGCCATTTTTGTGCATATAGCATTTCTACATTCTCCTGACAGTACATAGAATGATCAAATTTTTTTAAGAGAGTACCACTTTTATATCAGTGATGATCGTACTCATTGTACTAAATTTGTGCAAGGGTGTTTCCAGTTATTTTATCGAAACTTGTCTGATAGGGACATCCACTTCAAACCAAATTATATATGGTTAGATAATTGCACGTCTCAGTTTAAGAATGCACGAATGTTTTTTTGAATGAGCAGAATGCACGTCAAGATGGGTGTGCAACATATTTGGAGTTTCACTGAGGCTGGACATGGAAAAGGATAGCACGACGGTGCAGGGGCATGTGTGAAAAGAGCTCTTGTAAGAGAATAGTAGAAGTACAAAGATGGTGCTAAATTAAAAGATGCAAAGAGCATAGTGGAATGGTGTATTGACAACATGGCCTGAGGTTCTCAAGGAAAATTCCACAGTTCATAGATATTTTTGGTTAATAGAGGAACAACATATTGCTAACTACAAGGATTATATGACACTCACTGGGTCCGGTGATATGCACTCATTTTGTATCTCAAACACTACTTCTTGGGCCTTATGGACAAAAAATTTGACATGTTTTTGTGCATCTTGTATCAAATTTGTCACTACTGAGTGTTATTCACAAGAATGGGTGGAAGGATGGATTTGTGGGCCTCTAACTCTGCTTCCTAGTTATCAACCTCCACAAGCATTATGACTTGTTTCTACAGATGAAGTTACAACATCCAAGGACTTTGATGAAATTTTGATTTTGGTGTGATAAGGTATTTATGGTTATTTATTTAATTTTTCTATTGAGTTATGTCCATGAAATTTTAATATGTAATTGAAATTTGAGTTGTTCAACCTTGGCTTTTTTTTGTAGGACATGTGTTTGTAGTAATTGCAATAGAAGACAATGAAGAAGGAACAGACTATTTCTTATGTCGTTGCATCGAGGAAAGAAAGAAGCTGACTTCTCCTATTATAGATGGCAAAGATATTGAGTACCCTACAGGGTCAGTGGTAGTTACTGGAACTTGGCTTCGATGGTATCCATTAAAATATTCCTCTCTTTCGGTGTTTGAATAATTTGAGACACACAGGAAAATACTCTTATATTCACATCTAGTTCTAGCAACAAATATTCAGCTATATAGATATCGAGGAAAGCCTAATAACAAGATTATTTGGAAGGTTCGAGAGTCAGATCATGAAGTAATCTTGTTTGCTATTCAGAGTAGATCCGATCCTGATGGTTCATTGGAATGAATTTACAATGCTCATGTCTGGTATATATAATTTCTTTTCAATATATATATAAATTTTTAAGTTTAAAGATCTAGATTTAAGTTTGAATATATTTTATTTTAAATTTGTGTATTTTGTACATATATAGATAGTATATGGTTTTGATTTGAAACTTAAATTTCTTTGACTAACACTTTTATGTTTAGGTTAGTGGTGCCAGAAAATCTTCCACCTTCACGTGGTTGGCACTGTTAGTAGAAAATTTTAAATTCTTGAAGCTAAGAGAAGCTTTCATTGTTTGAAAAAGCTGTAAATTTTGAAAAAGTTGTAAATTTTGAAGAACTTTTAACTTTTGAAGAAGTTGTAAATTTTGAAGAAGTTGTAAATTTTGAAAATGTTGTAAATTTTGAAAATGTTGTAAATTTTGAAAATGTTGTAAATTTTGAAAATGTTGTAAATTTTGAAAAAGTTGTAAATTTCGAAAATGTTGTAAATTTTGAAAATGTTGTAAATTTTGAAAACAACTCCTCCCCAAGTGTTTACAATACCATACCTATGCGTGTGCACAAAAATGACAAGGAAAAAACTAAGAGAGGATATTGTAGAGGGTCCATACACTGAGGTGTCAAATCAGACGAGGCCTCTCTAGGTGCCATGGAGTCCAAGTAGTCACCCGTCAAAGTTGAACGATATTTTGGTCTCAGGGCTCTTAAGGGACTACGCCCAAACGAAGTAACCCAAAAGAAACAACCCTTTCACGTACAAAAATATTGTATCCTCTAGCATTCACCTAGCCACCTAAACATGCCAGTGCAGTCAGTTTGGTGCCACAACCCACCGTTTGCAAAATATAGCATTTGACAACCTTACACTAGCTCCAACTGCACTATTTCACGCATTTGCAAACAATAGGACAACAAGAGCACTGAAATGAGAAGGAAAAAACTGAGAGAGAATATTGTAGAGGGTCCCTACGCTAAGGTTTTGGATCAGACGAGGCCTCTCTAGGTGCCATGGAGTCCGAGTAATCACCCGTCGAAGTTGAACGATATTTTGGTCTCAGGGCTCTTAAGGAACTACGCCCGAACGAAGTAGCCTGGAAGCAATGACCCTTTCGGGAACTGAAAAAATTCCTCCTCTAGCATTCACCTACCCACCCACACATGTCGGTACAGTCGGTTTGGTGCCATGACCCACCGTTTGCAAAATATAGCATTTGACAACCTTACGCTGGCTCCAACAACACTATTTTGCGCATTTGAAAACAGTAGGACAGCGAGAGCACCGAAATGAGAAGGAAAAAATTGAGAGAGGATATTTTAGAGGGTCCCTATGCTAAGGTGTGGGATTAGACGAGGCATCTCTAGGTGCCACGGAGTCTGGGTAGTCACCCGTCGAAGTTGAATGATATGTTGGTCTCAGGGCTCTTAAGGGACTACGCCTGAACGAAGTAGCCCGAAAGCAACGACCCTTTTACGCACCAAAAAACCACCTCCTCTAGTGTTCAACTGGGCACCTAGATGTTTCGGCGCAGTCATTTTTGTGCCACAACCCACCGTTTGCAAAATATAGCGTTTGACATCCTTACACTGGCTCCAACTGCACTATTTTGTGCGTTTGCAAACAGTAGGATAGCGAGAGCACTGGAATTATAGGGAAGAAACCAAGAGAGGCTATTAAATAGGATCTCTACACTGAGGTTTTGGATTAGACGAGGCCTCTCTAGATGCCACGGAGTCTGAGTAGACACCCGTTGAAGTTGAACGATATTTTGGTCTCAGGGCTCTTAAGTAACTAGGCTCGAACGAAGTAGCCCGGAAGCAACGACCCTTTCGCGCACCAAAAAACCACCTCCTCTAGCATTCACCTAGCCACTCAGACATTTCATCATAGTCAGTTTGGTGCCATAACCCACCGTTTGCAAAATATAATGTTTTTCAACCTTACACTAGCTCCAACTACACTATTTCATGCATTTACAAATAGTAGGACAGCGAGAGCACTGAAATGAGAAGGAAAAAACTGAGATAGACTATTGTAGAGGGTCCCTATGCCAAGGTTTCAGATCAGAAGAGGCCTCTCTAGGTGCCATGGAGTTCGAGTGATGCCAAAAATCACAAAAATGATGTCTAAACGAGATGAACCCAACTTAAAGGTAAATCCTTTTAATTCAACATACCCATTCAATTGAAAATATTTAGAAACCCAATTCTCACAAGTCAAAGACATGGAACCTTTGGTTGGTCATAGTGGAGAAGACCATAGGAAGACCAAAACAAATTAGATCTATCTTTCTTTCATGAGCTCCTTTACTTCAATAGAGACGAAGTACTTGTAAGAGTCCTTGAGTTAGGAGGTAGACTATTACAAGAGTATGAAGTGGTGATTAAGACCATTAATCACAAACTAGAAGATCCAAAATGACCATCCCTCATAGAAATGGACATCCATTTTAATATAGGTTATTCTTCCACTTCAATAAAACGTAAAAAAAATGTTGAGGATCACTGGACCAAAACCAACAAGTGATTCATGAAAACCTTACTTTAAGGCTTCACGTAGATTCAAGATTGAACATAGTCACAAAGAATCACCTCCTCCAAGATTTTATGATGAATATGATCCCTTATTCGAAGAGGAGATCATTCAAATAAAAATACTAAAACTCACTCAAAATTTAGTGACCTTAGGTTACTTGAATAGGAATACATGCAAGGATAGACTCAAGATAAAGTTAGGTGAATTTGACATTTATCCATCTAATGAAGAAAATTTAAAAGTTGCTAAAGTGAATAGACCAATTTATCACCCACAAAGGAAAAAATGATTCAACGCTTGAGTTGCATTCAATGAAGAATACGCTAACCACTTTACAAGAAAAAAATGTAGGACACAATAGAAAATATCTATAGAAAAAGCTATTTCCTTAGCCATTTGATAAAGATATGTTGCTACAACAATTTGTAAAGAATTTAGACATGGTCCTAACGAGAACATGGGTATATTCAAATAACCATATCCTAACCATGGAGATAAAAAGAACCAAAATTTAGATCATGGACAAGTGTGTAATGACTATCAGAATACTACCTACATCTATCCAAAAAATGATAAACAATTTTGATCCCTTATAGGATGCATCCATTCATCTAATGAACAAGTAAATACCATTATGATCTTAGAGAAAAGAACTGTGATGTGGATACAAGAAATTCTAGTTTGGTAATACAATTTATCCCCTACCTATTCTGCAACAAGTCCAATACAACTTAATAGAATAATTGGAAAAGACACCAGCTAGAATTTTGATCCTATATCTTCTCAAAATCACCATTGCTCATAAGAAAATATTATATAAAACACTTATGAGTTAAGGGGTGTCGACAAACATAGATCTCAGACACCTTCAAGAAATTAGTACACACCTTGACTCCAAAGTTCATATCTCTTTTCATCAAAATCCAATCCCACGCAATAACCAAGAGAAAAAGTTACCCTTATACATAGAGCTCATTGTAACTCATCATCAGATCAAAATAGTGCTTGTGGTTTGCGGGTCCTATCTAAACAGATTTGCATATTGAAACTGGTGAAACAACTAGGTAATTCAGAAACTGATTTGGGTCAAAGAACATTTGGTTCCAAATGTACTCACTCCTTGTAATATAAGAAATTTCCATCATTGGTCAATCCCTTAACATTGTTAGAGGCAACATATCAAAAGAATGGTCTAGATGATAAATTAAGTCCTCAACATGCCTTATTAATATAAGATCTCTCAGTGTCTCTTTGATAATGATGAGACATTTGCAGAATTCATGGGAATCAGGGATTCTATTTTGAAGGGGGATCATGAGAAATATTTTCCCATCAATCTAGATAATTTTTCATACTTTGGATAAAAATTACAGATGTGTGAACACTTGAATAAAAAGAGTATAAGAAAAATCAAGACTACTTCTGAAAATCCTTGTAAGAAAAACAAACATAAGTCTCATACTGAAATCCTCTTTGAGGCATTAGTAAACAAACAAGACAAAGAACATATAGAAAAATAATAGATAAATCTTGGAGCTTCACTTTCAACAAAAGAAAAAAATGTTTTCATAGCATTATTATGAGAATATGAATATTAATGTTTTCCATTAGATGCTAAACCAATAAAGCAGAAGTTAAGAAATATGCATCCCAATGTTACACTGGTTGTTAAAGAAGAACTGAAAAAGTCATAAATATGAAAACCAACACACATGGATATATATATATATATATATATACATATATAAGAATCAAACAAAGTGTGCTCCAGACGCACGTCTCTAAAAATATATATGTATAAGTTCTCAATGACAATCTCAAACTAAGCACGTGTCATAATGTACATATGGGACCACATGTGGTCGCAAAAGGCCATATATATATAATGGACTACGAATCTACTCATGGTCCCACATATGTACATCCAGGTGGACTATAAATCTACTCATGAAACATCTTCCCTCTCTTCGCCCTACTCGAAGTAGCATATCCACGACCTGGGGATGTAGTGGAGGGAGATGCCACTATGGATTTCATCCATATGGTCCTAGGTGTCTCTAAGCATGCATGCAACCTAACCTACACATTCATAAACAACAAGTTTTTAACACCCAAAATTTTAAAATACATTCAAAATTTAGAAACTTGTACAATTTAGTTACAATGCATGTGAAATCTTACCGCAATGTCATGATCCCTATCAATTTTTTGTTGACACGTCGCAGGGACAACAATAGACTCGCGAGGGGTAAGCTACATACAAATAATTAATTTTCAAATTAAATATTTCACATATACCTACAAAATTTGATATTGTAGATTTAAGTTTAATAAGAAATAATGAACCTCCAAAATTTAACAAATTTAAAAAATTGTACCTTAGTGGATTTGCAGATGCTATGGCAGTATCTACAGCAGTCTCCACAGTCTGCATATATGGAGGAGTCTCTCTAGCAGTCATAAGCTATACAAAAAATATGTACAAATCAATATTAAAATCTACATGACAGAGGTCCAAAGCATGTAATCCACGTGAACTTCCAGTAATTAGAAACAAAGTGTAAAGAGATTTACTAACCTATGTAAAACTCATGTGAGGTATGCCAGTAGCCTCAGTTTCTTGAGCAGATGATGACCCACTAGGCTCCTATGTATAAAAGAGAAAAATATTAATACATGTACAACATACATGTGAAACATTATAATAATAATCTAGTGCAATCAAATGAAATTAAAAATGTAAGTTTCTACAACTTGAAACTTACATTTGAAACACACCCAACCACAGCAGCCAGCATGTCGACGCTGGATGTTTCCTTCACCGGCTCTTGCTATTTAAAATAAAATAAAAAATTAGTTTTTTACATGTATGTACATGACATACAATCAAATATATATATTAATATCTCAAACATGTGAATTAAACTATTGTATATATATATATATATATATATATATATATATAATTTAAATTTATTTGAAATTTACCTGTGAAATACCAATATCAGTGCCACCAATTCTAAAAACATTCCCCAGCATCTCATCTATAGAAAAGAAATCATGTGAAGCAGCAAATGATGTCTCGCCTGCAGTGCATATGGCACCACATGATCCACAGTAGTGTGGTGAACTAGAACTGGCACCTCCACCAACATCACCAGATGCAATCTGGTCACTATGCTGGGTGAGAGTGTCAGTGAGCTCCCTCAATGCATGTAATGTATCAATGTCCATAACCTTCTTCACTGTAGGAGGGATAACTGAAGGCAGTGGGGGTTTTGGGGCATGGGGGATCCTAGGCTGACCTACGCGTGCACTAGGTCTGCTCTGTGCAAAGCCACCTCCTCAACCAAAAAAGTTAGAAAAGTCAAAATAATTTGGGACCTTAGTGAGCACGAACTCGCAATATAATTTCTTTAAAAAATAAAGAGGAATCTCATTGTTGTTGCATGGTGGATAATCAAAAACCATCCACCATCGGTCCAAAAAATTGTTTTTGATTATGTCATCATGGCACCAATGGATTGGGAATCATTTACAAGTAACTACACGGGGGGCATTAGTTCTAGGGTCGGTAAATAATGCACAAATGAGGTCTTTTCCAAATTTTTTGTCTTTGACGGCCGCATGGGATATTTTATCCACATGCCACCATCTATAGTCACTTCTAAAGGTGTTCCACCTATGTATTTGGTTGGTTGCAGACTCGAATTCACCAATCAATGTTTGCAATGTATTGGCTAAAGTCATGTGGGATGGATTTGTAGCATGGTTTTGTCTTATATTTTGAATTAGGTTCTTAATGAAAATTTTGTTTTCTCGGATTCTTCCAATGATATTATCTTGCATTCCTGCTGGCTCAGTGGGGACAAAAGGAGCCACAGGAGGCAGATCTATGTTTGGAGGAGGGTTTTGACGAATGTTCAGAGGGTTTTGAGGAATGTTCGGTGGGTTTTGAGGGTTTTGATGGTTTGCATGATTTTTAGCTTGTCGACCAACTGATAAAATAAGAAAATTGTATACATAAAAAAACATTTCAAAAAACCCATGAAAATGCAAAAAAAAAACCTAAAATGCAAAAAAATGATTACAATTAGGGACTTACCACCTCCTCTTGGTGGCATGGTTGAATCTATCACTATCTAGAAGTCAGACGAGAAATTTTGAGGTGGTATTGTGTTGGTATGAAAATCTGTCACTTGGGCAGATCTATGGATAAATGAGCCAACAGTGTGCAGGGCATAGCCCCTCTTTGAGTCAGCAAAGCGAAATTGGTTTATTGCTATTCTACTAGCAGGAACCTATGGAAGTCTCACAGATTCTGCCTTCGGGGGTTTGGGATCTCATCCCAGTAGAGGTTTATTTCCGGCTGCGAAAAGAAAGGAAAGAAAGAGAGGAGGTAGAAAGAACAGGTCCGAAGGGAGAAAAGAAAAGAATTCCAAAGCAGAAAGGTCAGAAGATTTATGTTTTTGGGTTAGTAGTAAACAGAGCCAAACCTACTTGCATAAATAAACAAAGCAATACTGATGAGCAAATGACAGAAAAGTAGATATGAATCTAACAGAATAAACACGTGCATATCTAACATAAGAAAGTTCTGACACATAACACAGGTATTCAGCACAAAGTCTCAATATTTGTATTACTATTTTCTTCTGTTACAAGAAAGCTCAAAGTCTTTCTCTCCTCACTTCTATTTTCATCTAAAAAATGTTCACCTTCTGAATACAATCAGTATTCCAATATATATAGAAGAGGAGAAGGAAAGAAGGCAAAAGGGAGCCAACAACTATTTACAAAGATATTTACAAAATATCTAAAAGTCATGTTGATTTTTTACAACTTGATGGGTGACATCATCCCATGACGCAACATGGATGATATCATCATTCGTGCCAACATACTTTAGACATTCCAACAAGAAATTCGGAGAAGAGAAAGAAGAAGAAGAAGAAGACGAAGAAGAAGAAGAAGCAGCTACTCGTCATCGTCATCCTGCGGCCGAAAGGGGGTAGCCTGCTTTTGATGCTGCTCAGGTGATGAGATATGGAACTGAGCGCGGTATTCCAAAAACTTGTTAATTATTGGCCCAAGTTGATCCTGAGAAGGATCCTTGTGCCTATCACTTATTGCCTCACAAGTCTCCTGCTCATCTATGAGCTTCTCTGGGAGTTTTGAAAAGTTCTTTTCCACCTCAATGAGGAACCCGACGAAGTCCCTAAAGGCCAGCAGGTTGTTGATTAGATTCAGTGTCAAATGTGACCTCTGGCCCCGTTCCTTGAGAAGCGATCTCCTTGAAGATCCGGATGGTTTCATCAGTTGACGTTAAGGTAAAGGAAGGGGTGAGCAACCCTGGCGGCATGTTGAGAACAATTCACTCCATTTGATGCATCGCATCCATGGCCTCTTCCTTTACTTTGTCAATCTTTTCTAGAATAAATTCTAGCTGATCCACCCGATAGTCCAGAGTGGACATGATTTTGTTGAGGGCCCTTGGATGGCTGAAGACGCCGAACTTGACCAGATCTTCGACTGAACAGTCAAACATTTGTTGGAAGGCCTCGTGCTGTAGTCTAGCATGTTCCAACTCTTCTGATATGAGCCCTGCTAACGCTTGGAGTTCTTTATTCACCTTACTGATATTCAGGTATAAGTCAGAGAACTCGGTAATCACTTTTTCGTTGTCTTTGAGGATTTGGCTCCTCCAAGCCGAAACGGCCATAACCTGCTCACCGATCTTTGCATATTAGTTGATTTTCTCCTGGCTGAGAAGCTCAGAAGTCTCGGTGGTAGTTGTGGGAGGCGCACTACCCATCTTCTGTAAGGCTTGGAGCAGATATTTGTTTTGCTCTTTTAGTAGCCTTTTCTCTTCTTTTGTCTCTTGAAGCTTTTGACAGAGGGCATCAACCGCAGAAAGAGCTTCCCCCTGGAGACTTTCAGAAGATGTCCCCATTGTGACTTGGGTCACAGTGAAATCTGTCAGAGACATATCCTTTTTCTCTTTGAGGGGATCGGGGTATGCAATTTCCATGATTCTCTCACCCGCAACACTTTTAGAGAAGCGTGTAACAGGCTTCTGCTTCTTTTCCCCTTTGGCTGGGATCACTGAAAAGTCGATCGGAGCGATGGGAACTTTCCTCTTTTGCTGGCTTAGCTGCTGAGAGATCTAGGCTGGTCCTATGGAAGAAGGACCCGAGACAGAGGAGGAGGCAGCTACAGTAGAAGAGGGGAAAAACGTGGAGACACGCGGCGGCGGCATAGAGAGAATAGCCGAAGAAGTGTCCACAGGAGGAAGGGAAACTGCAGCTACGGAAGACATAGGAAGGGAAGGGAGCCCGGAGATGAGGGAAGAAATGGAGGAGGACAGATCAGTGAGGGAGGAGAAGATAGACGAAGAAGTAGGGGAAAGAGTAGAAGAAGGGACAGAGGACACGACCAAAGGGATGGTCGCTTGAGTCACTCGAGGAGGGGAAGGAAGAGAAGAAGAAGGGATCGAAGGGACCTCTATTGTGGTAGCAATGCCGAAATCTTGAGTGGATGGGCCAATTGGAACTTCCTCTGCTGCTTCTTTCTCTGGCAAATCTAGAGTTATTACCTATTTTGGCACTGTGGAAAGAGGAATCTCAGGGGCTTCTCCCTGAATGGTGCTGGATTCACCTTCTACACCTTTTCCTTTAAGCTACTTCTTGGATCGTGGAGGCATGTTTGCCCCAATGGGGATGTTGTGAAATCAACCCCGAGGTAGATTAGGCCATTCATTTGACACCAATGTTCTATCCTCCGCAAAGTCTCCTTGACCCTCTCCTCAATTGTCTGAGGAGCTTTAGTTCTATCAATGGCCGGAAAGGGCCAATCATCCCCTCTGTATCAGTATATACCTTGTCTACTTCATCTTCTGTTGTTTGGTAGCCTTTGGGGACAATGGCTACCCCATATTGGATAATTTCTGCCAATGCTAGGTGAGAATGATCCTTTCTTCTGAGCTCTACCTCATGGAGGACGTCAATATAAATATCCTCGATCTGAGGAACATGGATCGGATCAAGCTTCCCTCTTGGCAGGCAGCCCCTTGGGTTGAGGGTGGGCCTGGCTGGGAAGTCATGCTTCAACTTGAGTAACTCCAGCTCTGCAAACATTTCCTTCGCCTTGTGGTGGGTAAAGCATGTGTATCAGCCCACAGTGAGGGGGAAAGGAGTTCAACCCTTCTTCCTTTTCATGAATTTTTTGTGGTATGTGACTAGCTGCCTTGATAGTTCCAGTAGAATCAGCTTAGGCCCAGCATACCTTGGTAGCTTGGTTGGCTCTCCCAAAAAGTTGGCAGCCCTTAGATAAGTGAATGTATGAAATTGGGTGAACAGGGCTCCCCATTTCTCCGTGGCTGCCACTATGTTTTTGGTTGTACGACTATGAGTCATATTCGGCCTCAACAGGCAGATGATGTGATAGAAAAACACATCGTTAACTTTTGTGAACTGGGAGATGCTATTCTCTAGCCTTAATTCTGGATAATACTCGTATATTTTGACCTGAGGCCAAATTCCACTCCGGGTTAGGCCTAGATAATCCCTCTCTGACGCTGTAGCGTAGACCACATAGGAGTTCATACGGAATACTCCCGTTGTGCCAAATTGTTGTAGCTGTTCAGAGATGGTGTTACTTATAATTTCCCCCATCAAAAGCACTGATCAGGCAAATTCTTGTTCATTGTTTCCAAGTAGCGCAACATCCATTTATGGAAGTAATAGGCGTAAGAAAGCCCGAAGACCCTGCTCGGGAAGGTGATGGTATCACTAAGCTCTTCTGAGAAGTCACTGCGGTGGATGATTTGGGGCCACCGGGTTACTACCTTCTTGTTCTTCAAGTACACTTTGTTCATTAGCTGCATACATTGGTCTTCGTTGTCTTCCCAGGCCTTGATGCACTCTGCTTGGCTAATGGCCACAAAGTTCCAGTGGTGAGGGATGCCGAGTATGATCTCAAAATGACGGGCAGTGAGGTTAATGACTACCTCGCCCTTACTATTTTCGACACATCTTGTGTCTTTGTTGTAACACTGGGCAACCACCATCATAAATTCATTGTTGATAGCACTGACGGGGATTCCTCCGGCGAAGTGCAGGGCACTGCCTATTAGTTTTTCCATATATGGACTCCTTGTAACTTTTTGAGTTATGGCCCAGAATTCCTCCATGTCGATATGCCCCAATTCTGAGTCTCTGACATCCATGCTGCATTCGGCCTGTGACTCGGGCATTCTGACCCTTTGATATTTGTACTTCATCTCTTCCTCTGTAAGCTTGGCCTTTCCCTTTGGTTTGGTGGGTCTCCCTGCTGGATGTAGACATATGTTCTTTCGAACTCAGTTGCTGATCTGCATGAGAAGAAGAAGTGAGACCCAATCCAAAAAGGTTGAATTAGCCATTTGATCTTTCATTGGAATGTTAGTAGAAGAAAAGAGTTAGAGATTTTTCAGGCCCAGGGGCGCGGGAAAATTGCATCTTACAGGGGCTAAAAATAGGTAAGGCGCATAGGAAGAGGATGTTGCAAAGGTTTAAAATGGTGCCAAAGGCGCATGGTGCATGCATAGTGTAGAGTGCATTTTTAGTAAAGGGCGCATGGGAATTACGTGTTTGCATGGAGACAGGAATGCGCCAAAAGGGCACATGGGCTTTTCATGTTACATTGTGATTTTGGTGTGCCCCTTTTGGCGCATGGGAAAAGTGTGTAACAGGAACTTTTCGTGCACCAAAGGAAATATGGCACGGCGCACGGAGGGTTTGCACAACACGAATGTTACTATAAAGGAGGGGACGTGCCTGCGCTTTTACTTGGTGCAGATAAAGCTTGTGTTTGCATGGATGCTGGGTGCGCCATTGGCGCATGGAAAAGTGATGCAGCAGAGAAGGATTATGCATCAAAGGGGCGCAAGTGTTTACGATGCAGCACGTAAGGTGTGTGCGCCATTGGCGTGCCATGGGGGCACAACTGTTTATAATGTTGCATGACGCGCTGGTGCACTAAAAGGGAAAAATAGAGTTTTTCACATGGTTCAACCCTTCTTTCTTTTAAGTTCCAAGGTTGTTTTTGGAATATACAATGGTTCAATCAAAAGGGGTTCAGACTATGCGCTCAAAATAACATCTTCCTCGAGCAGATCTGGAAAGAAGAAAATAAGGAAAGAAAGCACAGGGGGGGCTAGCTCAAAAGATGCATTCAAAAACAAACCAACAAGCACAAATAACCAGAAAACAAATCATATGGAAGAGATAAGAGAGCACTTACCCAGATAAATAGAGAAAAACCTGGAAAACGGGTCCCACAAACGCCGTTTTGAAAAACGACGAGGCAGAGGCTGACAGGCTCAGAAAAAATCACGTGCTCAGTGAATAGTGAAAATGACATTTTCGGCGTGCAAAACACATATATATAGGTGATCTGGTCATAAATGCGCCCACCCACTTTTGAAAAGCACATGAAAATTTTCTGTCGACAGGGAAAAAGCGTGCGCCCTTTGGTGCATGGAAAACGTTTTCGAGCAGGAAAATTAAGCGCGCCTTTGGTGCACCAAAATCTATGTCGAGATGAAGTTATGTGGTGCCCTTTTGGCGCACCAAAAACATGGCACAACAAAAGTTGTGCCAATACAAAGGTGCATGCGCCTTGGCGCAAGCAGGGAAGGGCTCAACATACTTTGGCGCATCAAAAGGTGTGGTTGACACTGAAAATCATGCGCCAAAAGGTTTTTAAAGGGGGTCACACCAAAAGTTGGTGTACATAGCAGTTTCATGCACCCCAGCCAAAAAAAGGCTCAATAGACTAAGTTCAAAAAACCAGATTTCCCGGGAAGGGATTTTTACAACGTTTTCAAACGCAAGGGATCCCTAACGAGGGGATCGGGGACAAAATTTTTGGTATGGTTTATCGGTATAAAATTGCCCTTGTCAATTTTTACGGGATAACAGCTGGCTCTTTCTGGGGACTATCCCTGAGCGAACTCGGGGGGTAGAGAGTCCCAGTTCTCATGTGCCTATCCATTGGGTAACAGAGTCAAAAACAAGGGTGACCGGAGGGGGAGCAAAAGAAAACACACAACTAACCGAAAGCAAAACAAACGACAAAAGCAAACACACAACATAAAGCAAAACTATACAAAGAAGAGAGCAAGCTCTACTTCCTGAAGATCTTCAGATGCTGCCCGCTATAAGGAAGTGGGAGGTTCGGTTCCATCCAGACATGAGAGATAGAAGCTATTCTCTCCGTTTGAGCTGCTTGATCTTGAAGGGCCCCTCTCCACAGGGAATCAAACTTTCCGTGCATGCCCTTTGGTTCTCTTCACTTGTCCCACAAAAAGGACGAGATCTCCCACTTGAAAATCTCTTTGCTTGGCCTTCTTATCAAAAGACCTTTTAAACTTGATTCTGATGTTCAGTGATCCTGTCGACCACCCTTACTCTCTTTTCTTCAAGTTCTGCCAGATACATGATTCTCTTTTCAAGAGAATTTTGGGAAAGTTTCGTCTTCGATGGCTCGTGCCAAACGCAGAGCAGGAAGTTCCGCAGAAATGGGAAGTTCGGCATCAGTTGCCATATAACACTTGAAAAAGGTGACATGCCGAGAGATATCTTGGGGAGTAATACGATCGGCCCACATAGCATCGTACAAAGACTTGTGCCACATTCGCTGATTTCTCATCTACTAACTTCCGTATGATGGTCACCAAGTTCTTGTTTATTGGATTCCGCCTGACCATTTCCCTGAGGGTAATAGTCTGAGGCATGAGCCAAAGTTATCCCATATTCATAGCAAAAACTAATAATTTCTCGTGAGGAGAAGTTAGAAGCATTATCAACAACGATTTTGTTTTGGAACGCCGAACCTGACAATGATATTTTCTTTAATGAAATTGCAAACCACCTCAGAAAGTGGCATGCTTGACAGGTTATGGCTTCCACCCACTTGGTGAAGTAAATCCATTGCTGTAAGGACATAACTATGTCCAGCACTCGATTGAGGATTGAGTGCGCCAATAAAATCAATTCCCCATTTCCTGAATGTTTCATTGATAATGACCGGCCTTAATGGAAAGGCAGCCAACTTGGGCTTGCCAACAAATTGCTGGCAGGGTTCACACTTCGCCACCCAGATGGCTGTGTCTTGTAAAGAGCGTCGACCAATAGTACCTGGCTCGAATGATCTTGTGCGCAGTTTACGGAGGAAGAGAAATGCCCTCCACAGGCTGAATTGTGAAAACTTTCCAGTAGTTTTACTTGCTGGGGTTTGTCAACACATCGCAAAAAGATGCCATCTATCCCACGTTTATATAAATCGTCATCCCAGATTACATATTTAGCAGCTCTGAGCTTTATAGTGCGCTTCTCCTTTGCAGTTAGGTGCATTGGGCATTTCGCCGTAGGTAAGGAAGAAAAGCAATGTCGGAGTTACCACTCATCACTAGTTGCAAACAAATAGAAACCAGAGGCAGAGAATCAAGCTCTTCCTGCCGGTCCTGTGTCTCGTCGGTGCAGTCACCCCTATCATCAGGGTTTTCTGAATCTTTGTTTTCAGCCATTAGCTGACATAGGCCCTTGCCTCTCACTAGCTTGGTTGGTTTAATATCTAGGTCATACTCCTGGACCTTTGCGATCCAATTTTCCTCGCAAGCTTCCTAATTCCTGCTAAGTTTAGAAGTGATTTCACCGCCGTGTCTGGGGACCAACACCACCGTATGCGAGTTTAGAATGTAATACCTGAAAATTCTTCACTGCTTTGACAACGGCGAAGGAATGCTTTTCTAGTTGAGGCATTTTTAGTTTGTGAGGCTTGAGGGGAGAACTCATGAATGCGATCGGGGATTCAACCTCTTCTGAGTTATTTTGCATTAAGATTGTGGACACAGTATGCTCAGATGCATAACTTTACATGATGAAGTCCTTGGAGAAATCAGGGCACACCAGGACTGGTGCATGAGCAACGGAAGCTTTTATTTCTTCAAATGACCTTTTTCCCTCTTCACTCCATCTGAAATTTGGTGACCCTTTCATCATGTTCAATATGTGACGGGTCTTTTCAGCAAAGTCAGGAACAAAACGCCTGAGAAATTTCACCTTTCCAAAGAAAGAATGAACACCAGTCTTGCTTGTAGGCAGGGTAAGGCTTTCAATATCCTTAACTCTTTCATCATCTATCTTTGTTCCTTCTTTGCTAACCACATGCCCTAGCAACTTCCCTTCTGTGACTCCAAAAACAAACTTCTTTGGGTTTAGGGAAATCCCATGTTCTCGGCACCTGGCCAACACTTGCTCTAAATGATCACAATGATCATTTCGTCATTTAGAGAACACGGTCAAGTCATCTAGATAAACCACAATGACTTTCCCCATCATACCTTTGAATGCGAAATCCATGGCCCACTGAAAAGTGGCGCCAGCATTAGTTAGGCCAAAAGGCATCCTGCTGTAGGCAAATGTGCCCCAGGGAGTAGTGAATGTTGTTTTAAACTGATCTTCAGGTGAAACTTCAATCTGATTGTAACCTGAAAAACCATCAAGCATGGACAACATCTCTGATCCAGTTACTACTTGCAGAACTTGATCCATTATCAGAAGAGGGTAGTTGTCTTTCAGCCAAGCTTGATTCAAATTTTGAAAGTCTACGCATATGCATATCTCGCCATTTTTATTGCGCACTGGCACAATGTTTGCTACCCAAGTACTGTGATGGATCGGGAAGATGATTCTCGCGTCCACCATCTTCTGAATTTCAGCCTGGATGTTACCTGAGATCTTAGGATTATAGTGCCTCTACTTCTGGCAGAAGGCTTTGACATCTTCTTTCAATGAGATATCATGCTGAACGTCCTTTGGCTTGAAGGACTTTAGATCAGCATAGGACCATGCCAACACGTCCATATATTTTTTCAGCAACTTGACAAATTTTTTTCTTTTTCCTCAGGCGTGCAACATTTGCCAATGTTCACAAATTGCGGGTGCTCTATCGAACCTATATTGATTGGTTCGGTTTCCTGGGATGAGTCAGGGTCATCCCGCTTTTTCTTTTTTACAAAACAGTCATGCCTGTCGAACAACCGCTCCAAAGAAACCAGGGCCTTTTGGAATTTTATTTCCTTTGAGCTGACATATGCCGTCGTTCCCTTCAGATTCGTCGCCTTGATCAGTGACTGATTCACGGCAAGTGGAAGTAGACCCTTCAAAGTGCAATTCTTTAAAATTTTCCGCCTTTTCCAGAAAAGCAATGAGTTGATTATCGTCGTTGAACACCTGCCAATGCTGAGAATTGTCTGGCACGCTCGGGCGGAAAACCACCTCAATGGGTGTACTTGTTTGTTTTCAAACCTGGGTGTGGGAGCATGAGGGACGCTGAAACGGCCAATGAATCGGCCATGTCATTCTGAGCCCTTGGGATGGACTCTATTGAAAAAGCATCGAATTCTTCAATGCTATCCCATACCACATTACGGTAATGCCTGAGCCTTTCATTCTTTACTTGGTAAATCCTTTTGGACCTGATTTACAACTAGCTCTGCATCACCTTGTACTTTTAAATTCTTAATTCCTCTTTCTTTTGTGGCTTGCATACCGAGTAACAGAGATTCATACTCAGCAGTATTGTTTGTGTTAAAAAAACTACAATTTGAACGAGAGAGGAATTACCTCCTCTTCAGGAGATATCAGCACAGCCCCAGCGCCAGATCCACTAGTCGCGCAACTTCCATCAAACTGCAAGGTCTAGATCTCATTAAGATCCTTTCTCCTAAACAAGAACACCCATTTTATCTGTCTCGGGTAGATAAGTAGTTCCCCATCCATGATGATTCGAAAAGGATTTGGGCCTTGGGGTCTTCAAAACTAGTAACCAGGTACTTCTTTTGTGATTTCGGCTCCAAATTCTGCATTACGCCTTTGACTGGAATTCTAGCTTTAGACCAGTCCATATGAATTTCTCCACCAACTTCGCTGCAAAAACTTCTTCCCAGTAGAATTCCATAGGCTGCTGGAATGTCAGCAACAAGGGACTGTCATTTTTACTCTTTTATATGGGAAAGCTGCAAATGCAAATTACGCGTCTTTGATTTGGCCAACCAACGGAACCTTCTTGGTTTCCAATGAATAACATCGGCTGAAAGGCTTGGTAAGAGTGAGGCCCAAAGCATGGGTGACTTTTGTCGGCATGACATTATCAGAAGCTCCGGAATCAATTATGCAGTTACTCAACTTATGGCCATTGATTAGGAGAGAGAGATAGAAAGGCTCTATCTTGCCTGACGCCAATGTTGAAGCAACGTTTATGTGGGATTCAGGGGGAGTGGAAAGGATTGCTTTTGGGGAAACCTACTTAGATGCAATAGCTTGGCTCTGAATATATTTGGTCAATCTTACAAGTTGTTCGGGGTTTGACTGAAGGTACTCAGCTTCAGACATTTGGAACTTGGTCTTTTTTGTGTGATCTATGATATCAAATGCGGCCAAGGGTTGCACTGGTGAGGGAATGAGTCCCCTCACCTCACGATGATGGAAATAGGGTTGGTGGCCTTGGTAGGAATGTGAGAGGATTGATTTGGAGGAGAGATAGGGGGAAAAGATTTCTTTGTAAAAAGATTTGCCAGGGGAGTTGAGTAGGAAGAGGATTACCTCTTTTAGCAATGATCGGGGGTGCGTTTGACACGGCCTTCTCCTGCTAGACATGAGCAGCAACTTCCACTTCTTTTCCTTGCGAGTGAGTAAAAACAGCGTATGACTATCCACTTGCGTATCCCTGGGTACCCTCTTCTTCATCAGATTCTTCCTCATCAAATTCTATATACCCGATAGTAGAGTCACCAGCCGGTTCACCGACATCTTGATCATCTTCTCCTTGAGATGAAGGTTCTTCATAATACTGCTCTTCTTCTTCGATTTCCGGCTAGAGCGTTGACCGGGGGAGCCTCAAGCGACAACCGTGGAGCAACTGTAGGTAGGCACGACCTTTGTGAAACATTGTTGGGAACGAAATTCCTCCGCGGAATATCCCAGTACGAGGAATTGGGGGAGGCCTGGGCCAACTGCTTCTTCAATGCAAGCAAGTCATTCGCCATCTTTTGAAAGGCTGGATCAGATGAAGTAGTGGGCAAAGGGCCCAAAGATTTAGGCTTGGCTGATTCCTTTTTCAATTCACCAGATATAATCAGATTATCTTCTATCTAAATGGCAGCGGCTTGGGTGAGAATCAAGGTAGCCACTCGCTCTTGAAGGAGCAAGAAACTAACTTTCGAGCTCATAGCATTTACGAAGAAACACTTTTGATTTTCTGGCATCAGAAGCATGGCAAGAGGGACGCGGTTGATTAGTGCATTAAACCGGGCGATAAAGTCATGCATGGTCTCATTGGCCTCTTTCTTCAGGTGAGTGATTCGTGATAGTAATGCAAATGCATCCTCTGAAGGCTTGTACCTGTCTTCAAAAGCATCCCGTAGGGTGGCCCAACTGGTGATAGATCCAACCAGCAAATGCTGAAACCATTCAGCTGCAGGCCCTTGTAGGGTTTCCAGAAAAAGGTGAACCGACACATCTTCGTGAGTCACATCCAAAATACTGCATGACATGATGAATGCAGATATGTGGGAATCCGTGCTTTGATTTCCGCTCCCATAAAATTTAGGAAAATTCTTTCAATTTCCGTGAGGGAGCACGTGAATTGGGTGTGGTAAAGCCAAAGGACCCATCGTGTTTCCCCATGGTACCGCCATCTGAAAAGCCGGAAAGAGAACACAAGCTGGAAGTGAGGTTCCGCTGAGTAGCAAGGCACTACAAAGGGATGTGGATGCCCCTTGTGAGAGACTTTTTCTTTGCGAAGGTGAGACGCTCCTGGATGACCGGCTAGCCGAGCTTAGCTCTGAAAAACGTGCCGGTGTCATGCTGAAATTGTGCCTTTTAAGCAGATCGGAAGTAGGATCAGCTTCTCCACGGGCTCTCCTACTGTGCGTAAAAGGTTCACTCGCCAGTGTACCTTCCAGATCTGCGATATTATGGCGTAGATTCAAACATTCTTTTTGGTTGTACTTGCTGATTTTCTGGTTTTTCTGATAAAAACCAGCAGCAAATACTTTTCTAAATATTTAAAACCTATCCTCTTCAGAAAACCGATTGCAATTAAATGACAAATAACAACGAGCATAAGGTAGCAGGGAAGATTAGTAAGCTGATTTTCGGATCTGATTTTAACTTTTTTCAGAGGGTTTCAAACTTTTTGCAAACAGCTAAAAACTCAGATCTACGGCAAAATACTAATTTTTATAAAAAACTCAGCGAACTAAAGATTTGTAACAAGGCCAGATCTATGGATCTCAAAAGAAAATTTTCAAATAAGAGCACTTTTGCAAATTTTTGGATTTATATCAAAAAGTTCAGATTTACAAACAGGTAGCGATTTTCTTATTTTTTCTAATTTTTCAATCTTGCCACCATCATAGATCTGGCAGATCTATTCGTTCCCCAGCGGAGTCGCAAAAAACTGTTGGTATGAAAATCTGTCGATTGGGCAGATCTATGGATAAACGAGCCAACAGTGTGCAGGGCATAGACCCTCTTTGAGTCAGCAAAGCGAAACTGGTTTATTGCTATTCTACCAGCAGGAACCTATGCAAGTCTCACAGATTCTACCTTCGGGGGTTTGGGATCTCATCCCAGTAGAGGTTTATTTCCGGCTGCGAAAAGAAAGGAAAGAAAGAGAGGAGGTAGAAAGAACAGGTCCGAAGGGAGAAAAGAAATGAATTCCAAAGCAGAAAGGTCAGAAGATTTATGTTTTTGGGTTGGTAGTAAACAGAGCCAAACCTACTTGCATAAATAAACAAAGCAATACTGATGAGCAAATGACAGAAAAGTAGATCTGAATCTAACAGAATAAACACGTGCAAATCTAACATAAGAAAGTTCTGACACATAACACAGGTATTCAGCACAAAGTCTCAATATTTGTATTACTGTTTTCTTCTGTTACAAGAAAGCTCAAAATCTTTCTCTCCTCACTTCTATTTTCATCTAAAAAATGTTCACCTTCTGAATACAATCAGTATTCCAATATATATAGAAGAGGAGAAGGAAAGAAGGCAAAAGGGAGCCAACAACTATTTACAAAATATCTAAAAGTCATGTTGACTTTTTACAACTTGATGGGTGACATCATCCCATGATGCAACATGGATGATGTCATCATTTGTGCCAACATACTTTAGACATTCCAACAAGAAAGTCGGAGAAGAGAAAGAAGAAGAAGAAGAAGAAGAAGAAGAAGAAGCAGCAGCTACTCATTGTCAGCATCCTGCGGCCGAAAGGGGGTAGCCTGCTTTTGATGCTGCTCAGGTGATGAGATATGGAACTGAGCGCGGTATTCCAAAAACTTGTTAATTATTGGCCCAAGTTGATCCTGAGAAGGATCCTTGTGCCTATCACTTATTGCCTCACAAGTCTCCCGCTCATCCATGAGCTTATCTGGGAGTTTGGAAAAGTCCTTTTCCGCCTCAATGATGAACCCGACGAAGTCCCTATAGGCCAGCAGGTTGTTGATAGATTCAGTGTCGAATGTGACCTCTGGCCCCGTTCCTTGAGAAGCGATCTCCTTGAAGATCTGGATGGTTTCATCAGCTGACCTTAAGGTAGAGGAAGGAGTGAGAAACCCTGGCGACATGTTGAGAACAATTCGCTCCATTTGATGCATCGCATCCAGGGCCTCTTCCTTTACTTTTTCAATCTTTTCTAGAATAAATTCTAGCTGATCCACCCGATAGTCTAGAGTGGACATGATTTTGTTGAGGGCCCTTGGATTGCCGAAGACGCCGAACTTGACTAGATCTTCGACTGAACAGTCGAACATTTGTTGGAAGGCCTCGTGCTGCAGTCTAGCATGTTCCAACTCTTCTGATATGGGCCCTTCTAACACTTGGAGTTCTTTATTCGCCTTAATGATATTCAGGTATAAGTCAGAGAACTCGGCGATCACTTTTTTGCTGTCTTTGAGGATTTGGCTGCTCCAAACGGAAACGGCCATACCCTGCTCACTGATCTTTGCATATTAGTTGATTTTCTCCTGGCTGAGAAGCTCAGAAGTCTCGGTGGCAGTTGTGGGAGGCGCACTACCCATCTTCTATAAGGCTTGGAGCAGATATTTGTTTTGCTCTTTTAGTATCCTTTTCTCTTCTTTCGTCTCTTGAAGCTTTTGACAGAGGGTGTCAACCGCGGAAAGAGCTTCCCCCTGGAGACTTTCAGAAGATGTCCCCATTGTGACTTGGGTCACAGTGAAATCTGTTGGAGACAGATCCTTTTTCTCTTTGAGGGGATCGGGGTATGCAATTTCCATAATTCTCTCACCTACAACACTTTTAGAGAAGCGTGTAACAGGCTTCTGCTTCTTTGCCCCTTTGGCTGGGATCACTGAAAATTCCATCAGAGCGATGGCAACTTTCCTCTTTTGCTCGCTTAGCTGCTGAGAGATCCAGGCTGGTCCTATGGAAGAAGGACCCGAGACAGAGGAGGAGGCAGCTACAGTAGAAGAGGGGAAAAATGTGGAGACACGCGGCGGTGGCATAGAGAGAATAGCTGAAGAAGTGTCCACGGGAGGAAGGGAAACTGTAGCTGCGGAAGATATAGGAAGGGAAGGGATCCCGGAGATGAGGGAAGAAATGGAGGAGGACAGATCAGCGAGGGAGAAGAAGATAGATGAAGAAGCAGGGGAAAGAGTAGAAGAAGGGACAGAGGACACAACCAAAGGGATGGTCGCTTGAGTCACTCGAGGAGGGGAAGGAAGAGAAGAAGAAGGGATAGAAGGGACCTCTATTGTGGTAGCAATGCCGACATCCTGAGTGAATGGGCCAATTGGAACTTCCTCTGCTGCTTCTTTCTATGGTGAATCCAGAGTTATTACCTGTTCTGGCACTGTGGAAAGAGGACTCTCGGGGGCTTCTCCCTGAATGGTGCTGGATTCACCTTCTACATCTTTGCCTTTAAGCTGCTTCTTGGATCGTGGAGGTGCGTTGCCCAATGGGGATTTTGTGAAATCAACCTCGAGGTAGATTAGGCCGTTCATCCGGCACCAATGTTCTGTCCTCCGTAAAGTCTCCTTGACCCTCTCCTCAATTGTCTGAGAAGCTTTAGTTCTATCAATGGCCGAAAAGGGCCAATCATCCCCCTCTGTATCAGTGTATACCTTGTCTACTTCATCTTCTGTTGTTTGGTAGCCTTTGGGGACAATGGCTACCCCATATTGGATAATTTCTACCAATGCTAGGCGAGAATGATCCTTTCTTCTGAGCTCTACCTCATGGAGGACGTCAATATAAATATCCTCGATCTGAGGAACATGGATCGGATCAAGCTTCGCTCTTGGCAGGCAGCCCCTTGGGTCGAAGGTGGGCCTGGCTGGGAAGTCATGCTTCAAATTGAGTAACTCCAGCTCTGCAAACATTTCCTTCACCTTGTGGTGGGTAGAGCATGTGTATCGGCCCACAGTGAGGGGGAAAGGAGTTCCACCCTTCTTCCTTTTCAGGAATTTTTCGTGGTATGTGACCAGCTGCCTTGATAGTTCCAGTAGAATCAACTTAGGCCCAGCATACCTTGGTAGCTTGGTTGGCTCTCCCAAAAAGTTGCCAGCCCTTAGATAGGTGAATGTAGGAAATTGGGTGAACAGGGCTCCCCATTTCTCCTTGGATGCCACTATGTTTTTGGTTGTACGACTATGAGTCATAGTCGGCCTCAGCAGGCAGATGATGTGATAGAAAAACACATCGTTAACTTTTGTGAACTGGGAGATGCTATTCTCCAGCCTTAATTCTAGATAATACTCGTATATTTTGACCTGAGGGAAAACTCCACTCCGAGTTAGGCCTGGATAATCCCTCTCTGACACTGTAGCATAGACCACGTAGGATTTCATATGGAATACTCCCATTATGCCAAATTGTTGTAGCTGTTCGGAGATGGTGTTGCTTATAATTTCCCCCCAGCAAAAGCGCTGATCAGGAAAATTCTTGTTCATTGTTTCCAAGTAGCGTAGCATCCATTTATGGAAGTAATGGGCGTCTAAAATCCCGAAGACCCTGGTCAGGAAGGTGATGGTATCGCTGAGCTCTTCTAAGAAGTCACTGCGGTGGTTGATTTGGGGCCACCGGGTTACTACCTTCTTGTTCTTCAAGTACACTTCGTTCATTAGCTGCATACATTGGTCTTCATTGTCTTACCAGGCCTTAATGCACTCTGCTTGGCTAATGGCCACAAAGTGCCAGTGGTGAGGGATGCTGAGTATGATCTCAAAATGACAGGCAGTGAGGTTAATGACTACCTCGCCCTTACTGTTTTCGACACATCTTGTGTCTTTGTTGTAACACTGGGCAACCACCATCATAAATTCATTGTTGACGGCGCTGACGGGGATTCCTCTGGTGAAGTGAAGGGCACTGCCTATTAGTTTGTCCATCTATGGACTCCTTGTAACTTTTTGAGTTCTGGCCCAGAATTCCTCCATGTCGCTATGCCCCAATTCTGAGTCTCTGACATCCATTCTGCATTCGTCCTGTGACTCGGCCATTCTGACCCTTTGATATTTGTACTTCATCTCTTCCTCTGTAAGCTTGGCCTTTCCCTTTGGTTTGGTGGGTCTCCTGCTAGATGTAGACATATGTTCTTTCGAACTCAGTTGCTGATCTGCATGAAGAAGAAGCGAGACCCAATCCAAAAAGGTTGAATTAGCCATTTGATCTTCCATTGGAATGTTAGCAGAAGAAAGAGTTAGAGATTTTTAGGCCCAGGGCGCGGGAAAATTGCATCTTACAGGGCTAAAATAGGTAAGGCGCATAGGAAGAGGATGTTGCAAAGGTTAAACTGGTGCCAAAGGCGCATGGCGCATGCATAGTGTAGAGTGCATTTTAGTAAAGGGCGCATGGGAATTGCGTGTTGCATGGAGACAGGATGCGCCAAAGGTGCATGGGCTTTTCATGTTACATTGTGATTTGGTGCGCCCTTTGGCGCATGGGAAAAGTGTGTAACAGGAACTTTTTGTGTGCCAAAGGAAATATGGTGCGGCACACGGAGGGTTTGCACAACACGAATGTTACTGTAAGGAGGGACGCGCCTGTGCTTTTACTTGGCGCAGATAAAGCTTGTGTTGCATGGATGCTGGGTGCGCCATTGGCGCATGGAAAAGTGATGCAGCAGAGAAGGATTGTGCGTCAAAGGGGCGCAAGTGTTTACAATGCAGCACGCAAGGTGGGTGCGCCATTGGCGTAGGTTTTAGTTATGCTGCAGGGGGATAGATGCGCCATGGGGGCGCAACTGTTTATAATGTTGCATGACGCATTGGTGCGCCAAAAGAGAAAAACAGAGTTTTTCACATGGTTCAACCCTTCTTTCTTTTAAGTTCCAAGGTTGTTTTGGAATATACAACGGTTCAATCAAAAGGGGTTCAGACTATGCCCTCAAAATAACATCTTCCTCCAGCAGATCTGGAAAGATGAAAATAAGGAAAGAAAGCACGGGGGGGCTAGCTCAAAAGATGCATTCAAAAACCAACCAGCAAGCACGAAGAACCAGAAAACAAATCATATGGAAGAGATAAGAGAGCACTTACCCGGATAAATAGAGAAAACCTGGAAAACGGGTCCACAATGCGTTGAAAAGGATGAGGCAGAGGGTGACAGGCTCAGAGAAATCATGTGCTCAGCGAATAGTGAAAATGACATTTTGGGCGCGCAAACACATATATATAGGTGAGCTGGTCATAAATGCGCCACCCACTTTTGAAAAGCGCATGAAAATTGCTGTCGACAGGGAAAAGCGTGCGCCCTTTGGTGCATGGAAACGTTTTCGAGTAGGAAATTAAGCACGCCTTTGGCGCACCAAAAGCTATGTCGAGATGAAGTTATGTGCACCCTTTGGCACACCAAAACATGGCACAACAAAAGTTGTGCCAATATAAAGGCGCATGCGCCTTGGCGCACGCAGGGAAGGCTCAACATACTTTGGAACATCAAAAGGTGTGTTGACATTGAAAATCATGCGCCAAAGGTTTTAAAGGGGGCGCACCAAAAGTTGGTGTTACATAGCAGTTTCATGCGCCCAGCCGAAAAAGGCTCAAAAGACTAAGTTTGAAAAACCAGATTTCCCGGGAAGGGATTTTACAACGTTTCAAATGCAAGGGATCCCTAACAAGGGATCAGGAAAAATTTTCGGTATGGTTATCGGTAAAATTTCCCTTGTCAATTTTACGGGATAACATATTGAAAGCATGAGTGAAAAATGTTTAGGAAAAATCGCGGTTTGAAATGAAAAATGAGGAAAGTAAGGAGTCACAGAACTGCTAAATTTTTTCTCAGAGTTCCGTGATCACAGTTTATAACCGTGCTCACGGTTCTAAACCACGATCGTGGTTTTAGGTTCGGTAATTAATGAACCTAGAATTCAGAAACCTCGATCGCGGTATGTAAACCGCGATCGCGGTTCCTTTATTTGGAGTTTTTATGTCCACGGAATTTTCAACCAACTTCATGCACTTACCCAGACTCAAACATAGTTTAAATATCACTGTTTAAAGCTCTGATATAATATAGAAATGCATGATCATCTTGAGGCTTAACACTAGCTAAAATTCTTTCTCAAGTTCTGGAAAATCAAATGTTGAAACTAGCCATAAATTCATGGGGATCTCTTTTGATTGTAGACCATTGTTTTATGAGACATAAATGATCAGAATAGTCTTGAAATTTCTTGAGTAATTTCTTTCCTAACTCCTCCCAAGTTCTTATACTACCTATTTATAAGGTTTTGTACCATTGTGAAGGTTGTCCTTTAAATGATGCAACTAAAAGTCTTAAGGCTACACTTTCATGAGTTATATTATGGATAACTCAAAGGGCTACAACATCTTTAATGTTCTTTGTAGGAGTAATCTGATTTTCCCCAGTAAATGAAGGTAAATTTTTCAAGGCAACAACAAGTATATCTTGATAAACGTGAATTACTAAACAACTTCCATTAGTAAAAGTCACAAAATTTCTAGGTGGTTGAATAGCCATTGGGATAACTAGGATTTGAACAACAAGGTTAACACATGATGAAGGAATATTAGGAGGAGGGTTGCCAAAACTAGGCCTATTATAAGCTAATGTATTTCCAACTCTTCTTCTTCTTGCAGAATTCAAATGTAAAGAAATAAATTCAGTAGGAATTTTTCTTACTGATGATCTTGTAATCACTTTAGGCATGGAACATATTGTAAAACTGGTCTAAAACCAACCTTACGGAGTCGCCAATTTTTTTTTTGATCTTTAGAATAAATTGTTGCATCTTGTTACACCAAAAGTGACTATCTTTCACTATAAATCTGTTGTAAATTGTTGTAATCGGTCGTAATCAACTGTAGATCTTATCCATAGTCCCACCAGGCATGCCAAAACCTTTTATCTCTCGAAAGTGCATTGTGGGTGAGATATGATAGTAGGTCTTCTAAGCTTCATTTGTATCTCTCACTTTCGTAGATATAATGGAAACACCTCAGGTTTGTTGGTATACCTATTGTTTAGACGAGTCTTCGGTATCAAGGCCGGTTAATTTTTTATGTATCCTAAACTTTTTTTGGGGGGTTTGAAGGTTAAAAAGGTGAATGTAAATGAATATTAAATGAGTGATACACCAAACTTGTTGAGGGATTTGACTGATTATATGCACAATAAAATAGAGAATGAATTTTGGGTGCATGAACTAATGGTTTTATGTGTAATATTAAGGCAAACCATTTTATCTATTGAGGGATAAATCACAACAAAACAATAAGATAAACATGAACACTAATACTAAGAAGAAATTACTAGATTTGCAGTAAGGTAAAATGATTAATCAGGTAATTCACTTTCACAAGAATTGATAAAGAGATACACTCTACTACAAATAATTGGAAAGGTAGAAAGTAGTTCACATTTTAGGGAAAACTAGCAGTAAATTGCTTTAACACTCCTTTTTCCAAATGTCCTCTTTGTGCCTTGCCAATGCACACAATATATAGCAAAATTATTCACCCGTCCCATCTTTAAACTAGGCTAAAATTTGTACTGACCCATGCATGCTAATTTTCTCGCTTTATCATGAATAAATAAATGGAATAAAAATAGACATGCTGATTACAATGAGGCATCAATAGCCTTACTTATAAAAATAAATTTCAGTCCAAGTGCAGTTGACTGATCTATTTTTAATAAAATTGGATGAATAATTTAGCTAATAATAGCTCTTTCTTGTTGTGCAAGTCTTCTGCAATGTGCATGTAATCTTTTTCTTCTTATTTTTGATGTGACACTTGCAAACTGATACAATTGCAATGATAATTTTAGGCACCTTTGCAGTTCTGCCCCCTTAGATGCACATGCAAAATTAATCTTACTGTGTGAGAAAAAAATTCCTTTTTCTTTAATACTTTGCAAAATACTCATGCAATGTGTGGGGACCACCTTTTGTCTTAATCTGCATGATAAGATGATAATCTCTATCTTCTAGTGCATTGATGTGATGCTTGCCAATGGTTGTTCTTTTTCTTTATCTACGTGAATAACCCACTATTACCTTTCTACTCATGTGCAAATAATTATCCTTTAGCATGAGGTCCTTGGTAGGATTAAGCTAACTTATAGGAGTTTAAGGTAATCATGGCATTTAAAAAAAAAAACATGTCTTGATCATCTATTACTTAGCCGCCTTCATTTGACTTGATCATTGTGATATTGATTGGTACCCTTTTGACTAGACCCATTCCATAATACAATAAGGTAAAGACACCTTTTTGATTATATGGGTTAGACATGGCATATACTATTATTCTCCCCTTTTGAATAATCATTTTATTGATCATGTTGTCATATACTATAGTTTCAGATTTTTTTAATAATCATTTATAACATAAGGTAAATGGTTTACCTTTCTAATAATTATTGTTGTCAAATTTTGCACTATAGTTTTGGACCTTTAATAGTTCAATACAAATGATAATCATATAATAGGGCTGGCCGCTTTTGATGTTAACTCACCCTTTGAGAATGTTAGTGGCATACTTAACTCATGTTAAGTTCTCAACCATGGTTGAGTTACCTACTTTTGATGAGGACCATTAAACCCTATCTTGTTTGATTCTCAACCATCGATCTTGTAACCTAGCTCGAACTTGGCAGATGAGAGTAGTTGGTATGCATTGAATTCGTTATTGGTTTATCACTATTGATCATAGTACTTTGATGATATTTACACTATCGATCTATATCTTGGTAGTTAGTATGTGGTTTATAACATATACCATTTGATCCTTGCATGATCTCATCTTGATTGTTGCTCGTTAAACCTACACTAACTAGGTGGTTTGATTAGGTATTTTATATACGTCATTCGATCATACATGATTTGATCTTGGCCATTGATGCTAACTCAAGTTGAGTTAGGTTTGATTGGAAAAGCTCGTCAGGCTTATCATTTTTTCATTTCACTTGCTCATTTTGAGTGGCAAATCCCTAGCCATTTTTTGCTACTCACCGCCATGAATGATATCTCAAGCTCTCAGTATCTGTGAATGCATACATTTTATTACTTCACTCTAGTTTGAGCTTTGGATAATTTTTAAAACCACCATTATTCAATCTTGAGCTTGATTTTTGGAAAAATTGAAAACTGTGAGTTCTTGCTTGCATTATTTCATTCTAGTTCAAGCTTCTGAAGAAGATATAAGGCTTCCATTTTTTTTCTGAGCCTCTGAATGAGCCATGAATTGGAAATATTTTTCATTCTTAGACCATTGATGACTAAACATTCAAGGTAAATTTCATTTCAGATCTCTAAATATTTATATTTTTCCACTACCCTTTCAAATAGTTTGGGTTCATTGTGACTTTTTAGTTTGTTTTCTTGTTATGAGTTTAGAGTTTAGAGTATGTTTATTGTTTTCATAAGTGATTCGAGTTGTATCTTCCTTCTCAGTTTGTAATGTTGAGCTATTTCTTGGTCACTACTTATAGATATGTTTGATGTCCGATAACTTGACTGTGAAAGGTTTGATTGCTCCATTTCAACTGCTCTATTACACACTTGAAGAAATTTGGATGTGTACTGTATTGTTTTTAAGCTTGAATTTGTTGTTCTGACATCCAAGATCTCTAGATTTCATTATTATGAAAAATCTGCTACGTATTGTTTGTGGACGCATTTCTCGTAAGTAGTTGTTATTTCATTATCACATATTTGTATGGATGAAACCTTGACTTCAAGAAGCAATATCGCTTCTTCAGTTGACTATAGGTGACATCTTCCTTTCTCTTACTTGATTATTACTTTGTAAAATTTGTAGAAATATATTTTATCATCTTCTTCAGGAGCTACAATATTTGTACTTGACTCGTTTTGATGTTCTGATTAGTATATATATTCCATATTTAATATTTTTTCTTCTTCGATGGTGATTCCTTCATTGGACAATTAAATTTTTTTAGCTCTATAAGATAGAAACATTAGATTCATATGCCTGAAATCTCACGGTAATTAGATTTCTTTGATGAATAAACATTGATCTTTCCTTTCTGATTCTACATACAAATCTGAAGTAACAGAAAAAAAATTTTAAGGCTATAAGCCTTGCTAATTTCTCTCGTCATGTAACGTTGATCCTACATTCTAAGTTTGAGCGTTGGTGACTGTTTCAGTTCATCATGCTTGACTTTTGAAAACTTTGAACTTGATACTTTAAAAGAGATGTTTCTTTTTGTACATTGAAATTGTGCTTTACCATGAATATATTTGCACTCTTTTAAATTAGTAGGTGCTCTTGAAGGCTAACTATGAAGTTCCTTAGAGAATAATTGATGAAAAATTTAAAAATTTGTCCCTTGGTGATTTTTTATATAATATCTTAAATTTTTGAAACCTTTCAGAAGCTTGTAATCTTGAGTTTGTCTTTAAAACTGAAGCTAGTTACGCTCAAAAAGTTGGTTTCAACTTGCATATTGATCTCAATTCTATTTATACATGTGGTAATGATGTTTGATCTTCATAAATGGGGAACCTATATTTTAATTCTCTTGTATATGCACTGGTTTACTTTGATATCGTGTTACTCCGTTAAACTTGAATCTATTTCATTCTTTCAATATTCTGCACCTTGTAAGGATTGATCTCATTGAGTTATCAGTAGAAAACATGTCTCATGACTGTAATATTTTTTGATATTTGAAGCTTGATAAGTGTTTTGAGTTGAAAATATTAAACATGTGCTTTCACTTTTATCTCTTCAATCTAAACTTATATCTGAGTCTATATTTTGATCATTTATCTTTGTTTCGAAGATGGAAATGTCACTCTATCTTTCATAATATCTTCTATTCTCAGGAATTTGTAATTGATTGTTTCATAAAAAAGATTTTACTTGAACCGTAACATGACTATCCTTTAATGTGAGCCCTGAAAAACTATTAAGTTCTCTTCATTCAATGTTGTACATTTTGAATGCAATCTTCTTCCTTTAATAAGCTATAACATTTAGATCATTTATGTACCTATTTGAACTTGTAATCCATACCCTATAATTTTCCCAAGTTATCTAATAGAATGCATTTTCTTTGAACTTTGTACCTTCATTCTTATTTGAGTGGCGAATATGAATACTTGTACTTTTGCATCTTGATCATTGTGAAAGATATGACTAAATTCTTCTCTTATAGCCTTGAAAAGTATTTAGTGTTAAAAGCAATATGTACCTCTGATTCAGTGCTCCAATGTCTTCCATCCTATACATCATGTCTTATTTGAGAAGTAGATGTAGATTTTGATATTGAATATGTACCTTATAGATGACAATCATTTGATGAAATTTGATATTTTCTTCTTGTATTTTACTTTTCCTTGCAATATCTCAATCTTGTACCATCTAGATTAATTAAGCCATAAGTGGTTTGATAGAGCTCTATACTTTTATTCTTGAGCAATTAAAATCGTTAATGATTTCTTTTAGTACAATAATCATTTATGAAAATATTTTTGCTTTCTTCATCTGCTACATGTATCTACACTCTTAAGAAAATAGTTAAAAAATAATTAGGATTTGTGTCCTCTCTTATGTTCCATAGCTTTTATTTTCTCTTTATTCTTCTATAATGATTCTAGGAATCATATGTGTGGTTGTAATATATTGCTTTATCAATTATGTATTTGTATCTGATGTACCTTATGCTTTTGATATTTTGAAATCCATTTGCATGTAGTTAGACAATACATGAGTATAGATCAAACCTTGAGCTCAATATTGAGGTCCTTTCTTTTATTTTTTCATGTAAATTATATCAGCCATGAGAGTTGGATGAAATATGGAGTGGAACTTGAGATAACAAGATTAGAAGAAAAACCCAAGGCAATGATGGGTTTCTTCTATATTATTTTAATTTAAAATTTATGCACATGTACTTCTTTCTTCAGTAGTTATGAGTTACATCCCATGGCTTGTGTGGAAAACATTAAATTTCTTCATGAATAAATAATATTAATTTCTGTAGCTGAGTTGTATACTTCTTTCTACATTCAGTGTTTATGATGGATATTGATTCTATTATGAAATAAACAAATCAATCACATAAGTAAATGTATTTAAACATGCTTAGAGGTACATGTAACTTAATAATGAACTCACTTTCATGTAAACTACAACTTTGTTTTCTATTCCTGAATTTAACATTTCACCTAAACTGTGATTCCTGCCTTCATCAAGGTAATGCATTAGTCCTTTGGGGTTGTTTTGTTTCCTTGCTGAAGACGAACATGGAATGGTACTCTATGTGAGGTGTTACATTTCATAACAACACACATAGTTTTAGATTACATGTGGTTTATCAATTACTATAAACGAAAACATAATAAAATTGTAATACATCCTCCTAGTTAGGTCCATTAATTTTCATCAATGCCTTCCATCGAAAACAAAATTTTGAGTTGCCCATTTTTGCACGAGTGTAAAAATTTTCAACAAGTCTCACAGAATCCTCAAAAAAAATAATTTTGAAGCATGCTTGTAATCTTATTGATAGTCTTGATGTTGTTTGTTTGCAAGATTTGAAAATTACTAGGTTTCTCCTTCGAACTTCTCTAATGTGTGTTGTGATGAATTTATTGCATTTTTTTCTTCTCATTTAGAAGGAGAAAGAGGTGTTTCTATTTCTATGTCACCAATATTTTCTTCCATGATATCTATTATGAGTCATGACATTTACAACCAAGTAGTTTGGGTGATTTTTAATATTAATGGCTCTTCCTTTGGTATTTTAAATCTCTATGTTCCTAATGATGGCCCAGAAAGGTCAGCATTATGGAAATGCTTAGGGGATAATAATACTTTTTATTATTGGTTATTCTATGGTGAATTTAATATGGTGGAACATCCCGACGATAATGTGGGGGTTCTGCCAATGCGATGGTGCATTAGAGAGCGGGAAGTATGGTGTTATCTCAAAAGTAAGTGGGGTATTAAAGATCCACTTTTTAAAAGGTGACAAGACTTTACTTCTTAAAATTGATTTACTTAGTCCAACTTTCAAGAAGGATCAATGCGTGTTGCGAAATGGCCATATCGTGTCATGATATCTTAGCATCAGGGTTTTGAGCTAGCATCCAATGGTTAGTCTATTGTCACCACATGGCCAAACATTATCCTATATGATCATAAACTGATATATTTCAATATTATGGGGAATGGATCCTCTTTAAAAGTGCCAAACATGCAATTTTATATGAATGTCTCTCTTATGAATAATCCATGGGTGTTGGATTACATTTCTCAAATCTGGAACATGGTGCCATGTCCTCCTTTTACAGCCAACTAGATTTCCTTGTGGAATGAAACGATCCACTGTATAACTAAATTCCATATACATTTTAGTAAGCAAGTGGCCCATGTCCCAAAAAATGCTGAAGAGGCTCTCCAGTAGGAGTTACAACACATGAGACAATTTCTTGAGTTGCATTCATTCGACACCTCTATCTAAGTTAGATTCGTGCAACTTAGACATCAACTCAAGGTCTTTGAACAACAGAGAGTGAAAGGCATTAGATTCGGTCACAATTGCACTAGTTAAAGACTTGTGAAAGGGCCTTTAAATGATTCTTAAAAATACTTAGGGATATGAATGTTAAGGAGAAAATCAAATCCATCTAGTTGTTTATATGTCGTTTCACTACCTTGTTGAAGATTTCCTGTATATTTTTGGATCACTACACTCAGAATCCCTCTACTGAAATAAATGTGGCACTTCAACCATGCATTGAGGTAGTCCCTCTTAAGCCTAGTCCAGAGGATTGAAAACATTGTGATGCTTATCTTTCATTGGATGAAATTCATAATGCTCTTCTATGTCTTAGAGATGATAAATCACCTATAAAGTAGCTTGGCATATTATTGGGTAGGATTTATCACAGGTCTATCAAGAATCTCTTTGATCTCATTACCTTGGGAATTTTATTAATCAAGGAAATATAAATTTTATTCCCAAGGTTGGTAACCTAGAGATTGTAACCAACTGGTGACCTATCACGCTACTTAATTTCTCGAACAAAATTTTTGCCAAGGTGTTGGCTTTGTGGATGGCCTCTTCGCTTCCCAAAATTGTTCTACCTAACAACTTTGGTTTTGTTAAAGTTTGTTATATTTTGGATAACCTTATAGCAGTTCGGGAAGGAACAGATTGGGATCACTCCTCCCTGTAAAAGGTTGTTTTTCTAAATATTTATTTCGAGAAGGCATATGGTCGCATTGACTAGTCTTTTATCATTGCGATGATCAAGGTCCTAGGTTTTGGAGATTTCTTCCTCAACATTGTTTGCACTCTTTTTGTTGATGATTATTCTTGTCTCACCATTAACAGACATCAATCACCTATTGTTGGGTTGTTTCAATCTATAAGATTGGGGTGCCCTCTGGCTCCTACTCTCATTATTCTTACTCTAGATGATTTTGGTTATCTTCTTTTGAACAGAGTCATGCAAGGTAAGACAAGGGGAATATATCTTCCTATTCATCAAACCTAACTTATTAATGGACACTTTTTTGATGATTCTTTCCTCACTCTTGTTGAATCGAAATAGAATGTGCAGGAGGCGCTTTCTTTTCTTGATATTTTTTGTAAGATGTCTGGTCCAAGGTTGAATTTTCCAAGTCACTTGGTTTCTCCCAGATTCCTTGGCCTATGGCCAACTGGTTGGAAGATTATCCCTGGAAATGGAGTTAGAGAGGAGAAAAATTCAAATTCTTAAGCATTCCCTTTACTTTTGACAATGAATCTTCCACTTTGTTGTAATTTTTGGTCGACCTAGTTGAGCAGAAAGTGTAAAAATCAATCTCTCGACCGTTGTTTTTAGCTAGGAAGTTCCATGTTTGTACTAAAATTATTTCTATGGATCAAATATATTATGCAACGTGTTGGTTTCTATCACCAGCTTCTTTTGACAAGTTGGGTAAGCTTTTATAGGAATTTCTCTCATCTATCTACAAACAGGGTGGTTTTCATAGAGTTGTTTGGGACATTTGCATTCTTCCTTGAGAGCAGGGAAGCATTGACATTGTTGATTTTTATCAACAAAGTATTTCTCTCTATGCTAAATGGGTTGTTTTTGGCATTCATTATAAACCAAGCTTAGTAGATTTTGTTACGACATTATATCTCTTGCAGAGAATCTTATGTAAAAAGAAGCTAGAAAAATATAGGGTTTCAAACTTTATTAATTACTAGAGTTCCGGTTAATATATCTTGTACCTTTTTGGTTAAGATCATCTAGAAGGCATTCGAGGCTATCAAACCTCTGATGTGGTGGGTTGGTGATGGATTTAGAACTGGTCACTCCTTCAATTAACATAATATCTTGTGGTCACCTACTTTTGTTTCCATATGATCTCTTGCTGGTGGAAAGGACAAACATTAAAGTTATACAGATGGCTTGAAATGGTATCTCCACTATTCAATGCCTAATTTCTTGTATAGATTGGCTTCCTTGGTTGGCATTGAAAATGAAGTTTCACATTGTTAATTTTAACTAAGCCTTAACTTTTTCAATTCAATATTTTGAGTTGCATGTTATGTTATGCAAATTACGCCTTCAACCACCTCGTTTCTAGTGGAAATATTTTAGATGGAATGTGGATATCCCCCTGTTATAATATAATTTTGGAGTCATTAACTCCCTTCTATCACCTATCTCACCTACTTTAGCTAAGCTTAACTCTAAATGGTATTTTAATTCCTCTTCCTCCACTTGGTTAAAATGTCTTCACTAGGCTTGGAACCCTCTGTTTGAGCCAAAACTTCAATTTTTTCTCTGGTGCATAATTTATCAATGGATCCTATTAGGGGAAATATTAAGTCGCATTGGTATCCCTAACCCTGTTTGTCTTTGTTGTGGTCACCCTGAGTTTTTTAAACATGTATTGTGGTATTGCCCATGTGCGTAGGACATTTGGCATCAGATACATTCCCTTTTTTAGACTTACCATCTTGAGTTCTTTTACTAGAAAGTTGCCTTGTTTGGTGATTATGCTAATTGGCCTTCTTATATTGCTTCCGTTTGGAATTTTTTTCACACTATTATTATTTTCCAACTCTTGAAAGTGAGGAATAATTCCTTGTTTCAACATTAAGATGATGCTGTCAAAATAACACTTAATGAAAAGATGGTTATGTTTTCATTTTTTCATGTCGATTCAGACAAAAGTGCAGAAGTGGCATTGGAGTTTACCTATCTCTGACAACTAGTTGACCATTGGGGTAGTTCACCTTGTACCATGATTCATGTCCCCTTGGATGATGGTCGGTGAACCCACCTCCACTGTTGCCTCCTAGATGTCGTGAAAGATCTCACAATCATTCACAAAGTGCTCGGCCATTTCTCTCATCGGCTGGCCTAGGACCATCTTCCTCCAGGCTGGGCTGGAGCTCGCCAGCACATGGAAAAGTAGTGGATACCTCTTCCAATTGGGGCTCTCTACCCTACAGGGTGTCTCAATTTGGAGGATCACCACCTTCTAGGTGGGGAATCTTGGTTCCCCTTAGTGTCGAGATGCCTGATTAGGATGGTTGGTTGTAACTCAACCCCCCTTCTAGCGAGCTGTGCTCTCTCCTCTTCTTTCCACCATGGGATGATCTAATTCCTCCTTCAAGTCTTGTTGCTCCATGTGCTTAATTATGTTATGCTATAGTTTTTGTTGACAGTGCCTTGTTGTGGCATGTTGGTCATTGTTTCTAGCCTATGTGTCATTTTTTTTCCCTTGTGGCATTTGATGTTTCAGTTTTCTTTTAGGTTGTGATCATTATCATCCATGCCTTACTATGCAACACCTTGTATTATTTTGTCCATAATTTAATATAAAGGAGGTTCCAATAGTAAATTCCATGGTCGAGAATATAATTATAAATAGTAACTCCTTAATTAACTTTATTTATATCTCCCACACACATATATTATGGTAGTGAATATCATTATAAATAATGAAAAAAAAATTAAAATATTTCAAATCATGCTCTATAAGTACCAAAACCTTGCTTTAATGGCCACATTCCCTAACTACGTGTAACATTCCCTAACCCATATTCACTAAGCACTAACTAAAAACATCTCACCTATTGGCTAAAAGGGAGAAGTAAGGTAGAGGAGCCAGTGGTTGTGCACCCTAAGTTGAGGGATGTATAAAACCCATATAAATATCATAAAATTTGAAAAAAAAACCTTTAATAGATTTTTTTTTTATATTGTATGGCGAGTGGATTTTTAAGGTATTTAAATTTAGTAATTTTCCATAAAATGAAATTTAGGGTGGATTGTTTGTAGGGCATTATATCATGTATTTTCCTCCACTTATATGACATCATTTGATTGAGTTTTTTTTTTTATGTGACTCATTTTATTGGCTATTTTTTAATCAAATTTTAAGTGATAAATGAAAATATACTAGTCCATAACTTTACATCTACGCTCATCTTATTGGACCATACTCAACAATTGGCTTCTCTATCTTATGTGGCCATAATGACAACTAAGTGAGAGCAACCTAGCCTATTTCAAGACTTTAGTAGTTGATTAGCAAAGGATGTGTCATAATACCTTATATGCCACAACATGTTTTGGTTGAGTCATATGACTAACCATTAAAAATTTAGTTTAAACCATCAAACATTATGATAAGCATATAAGATATGTGAGAGGTGATGACTTGGTCAAATGGATCATATTTAAACATTTTCCTTAAAAAAGTATATATAATGTATGGTTTATTGATGAATTCATAAGGTTAATGGTGGCGAAGTTCACGGAACATCCAAGTGTCAATAACACATAGGAAAGCTCATAGCAGACTCGAGTGGGGTGATTAGAATTTAATGTATGTAAAATGAAGTGACCTACCAAATTTTTTAATAAACTAAGTGCATAATAAATATGGAATGACTTTATAACAACATACAAGAGTATAGGTAGCACTCTTGTACCAAACAACGGTTAAGATATGAATAGGCCACATACATAGGTATAGGCTAGATTATATAGTATATGTAATATATAAAATAGGTTCATGTAAAATTAGGTAGTTTTACATGAATGTCACCAAAACAACAAATTCCAAAGTAAGAATTTAAAACATAGAAAATAATAAACCTATGACCATTCACACATTTTATATGTTCAATAGTTATGGAGGGGAAAAAATGATGATGTATGGTATGCTCCACAATGAATCAAATTTTGTGTGAGTGCCTAGTTTAACTCTATCTTCATCTCATTTAAGCACTAAGTGACTCTCATTAAAGACTCATACCTTGGACTTCTTGTCAAATGTCTTCTTAATTTGAGTTTGATTCAGCTCCATAGAAAAAAAAAGCTTAATATCTGATCTATTCAAGTTCCATGAGTTGTGCATACCTCACCTCCATGGGCTCATCTTCAATAGTTCAACTTCATGTATCAGTTCGAAAGATGTAAGCTCAAGAGAAATGGGCTTTACTTTAAGACCATAAACTATCTTGAAGGGTGACTTTGAGATTGATATGTTATGAGTTATTCTATTATCCCAAAAGATTGCCTTCAACTTGGTGTGCCAAGTTCATTGATTTTCATATGTAGTTCTTCTAATTATCCTTAGGTGATTTTTATTTATACTTTTAGACAATCCATTACCTTTGAGGGTAATAATTTGATTATGTTCTCAAGTAAATACCATTATGAACTTCCCATGCTACAGTCTTTCCCTTATTAAAGCTTTTACATTATCGGAAAGTATGTTAGAGGGAACACCAAACATGCTAATTATGCCTTCGTATAAATCTAAGATTCTTGACTCATTATCTTCTTCCAAATAAATTTATTGATTAATGTTGAATAGGTAATCAATGTTGCATGGTTCACTTTACTGTTATTTCAAATTTTTTCAAGTTGATGTGGATCATCTTCCAATGTTCTCTACTTTTGTTGCAAGTCAATCTATAGTGACTATGGTTCATCTAAAATATCTATAATAGCGGGGTTGTTTGGTAGAGGAAGTTCTCTTCGTAAGCGAAGATGGATATTGTTGACATCAACTAAATAAATAGGGTATTAGGCTGATTCATTGGTATAGGCTAGCTAAGCAGCTTTATTTCTGGGGTTAGGTGTTGGTTGAGCTAGTAGGTGACTAGCCTTTGGTTTAAAGTCAAATTGAGGGGTTTGGATTCAAACCTTGTTGTTGTGGGTAAGGAGCTTGTTGATAATATCTTTGGTAATTAATAGGTGGGTTATTCCACTACTTCCCTCATCTCTAAGGTTGTTGTCATAATTGAGGGGGTTGTTTCCATTTCTTTCCTTAAAACTGAGGTTTCCACTATTATTGATATTAACTAGGGTATTTAGCCCAACCTTGTTAAATAGTATCCCAAGGTGGGGGTTGCATATATGGACTATTAGACTAATTTTTAAATGAATGCATAGGGTCTTGTGACATACCTCCTTTTCATGGCAGTCATGGATTCCTTTGAGAAATGTAGAAAAAATTTCCATCCTCATTTTCTATCATACTAAATTAAGGTGAAGCCTTCTTGTGTTCTGAAATATTGGCTAATCCTCTGTATATACAACAAAATTTCTTCCTTTTGCATGCACAGAAAATTTTTGTGAGTGTTGGCTGAGGATATTCTCTCTTATTTTTCAGATTTTGAGCATCATGTTTGCTAGTCATTTCACTAACCAAATCTTGTTTCATGTTGTTGAACATGTTCACTATCTTTTATTTGGATATGTCCCCAATTCCTATGATAGTTGATCCACCCTTTAATCTACCAGTTCTTATCCTCTTAATTGTTGCTCTAGAGTAATTTTTGTAGGATTCAAAAATCTCCTAAAAGGTATCTTTAGAGATATCTCCAGCTCCTATCAGATCCAAAGCATCCATGTCTTCTTCAATGAGTCCTTTTACGAAAACAACTTACAGGACTCATTAGGTAACCTTATATGTCTTGAATTTTCAACACAAAATAAGAATCTTTCTAGGCTATCTTCCAATGGTTAATCTTACTTTTAAGCCATCCTGAAGATTTTATCTCCTCCACTACTAGTTAGTCTAAAATAGTCTTACTACTTAGTCAAAATAATTTCCTTCATTTTCTACTAGATAGTCACAGGATCTCTTCCTAAGCCCATGAACCATCTCAAGGCCTCATCCTTGAGTGTAGTAGGAAATAAGTTTAAATTTTTTGCTTATATATTATAATCATAGCTCATACATAAAACATTAAAGTAAAAAAAAAAAGTGTTTGGGTCTTTAGTTTTGGATCCATGAAAGTGACGAAGGGCTGAGGGAGAAACATTCTTCATTGTAGCAGGGTAGTTGTTATAGGAAATTTGGAATTGAAAGGAAATTACCCCATCTTCAACATTATCATTCACTTATTATGCCATGTTTGGCTGATTAGGAGCATCTTCATAACTTTCACTTGGAATGGGATCTTTTAATAGTAAATCTTATACAGAGGAAAGTTTGTTTTCTTCAAAATCTTCATAATCATATGAACATATCTCTTCTATTTGTGAATTAGGTAAAAATATACAACGTTATTCTCTTCAATGTTACATGCATCAAATAATTCAACTCACTCAACATATATTAGTGAGGGTGTTATGGAGGTGGAGTTTCTTAAACTTAACCTTCTTCTAAGGAATGCAAAACCTCTCAAAAAACCTTATAATTTAGCAGTATCCTTGACAATGGAAGAAAAAATGGTGGTGAAAATTAACTTGAAGAAATTAATATGTTGTTCACTAATCCACAACCATTTAATCATCAAACCAAGGGATGTAAACTGTCAACAATGCAAGTTTTTATTCATAGTTTCAGGTATTTAGTAAGTAAGAAAAGAAATTGATGTCACTACAATATTGGAATTAACAATTCTTTAAAACAACGCTTGGAAACAAAGTAAACTAAGACTGAAAATAAATATCTTCTAACACTAATGACTTGAAAAAAATATTTGAATTCAAAATACATATAAAGAAATGAGTTGCTTAGTAGTCTATTTATGCAATAGTCCAAAGCAGCAAACTATGGAGGGGGTTAGTAAACCATAATTGGGCCCTACCTTAGGTTTTAAATCCTCCTAAGGATTGTAAGTAAAAATAATGAACAAAACTCATAATTTTTATTGAATTGGAATGAAGATTACGATTGGGAACACAAAACAATTTGTATCTACATATCTCTACTCTTTAACCTTATTCAAGATCTATATTTTCCATTTGTATTTATATCCAGCATTAACCTTTCCCTTTTATACTTCTCATTATTGAAAAAGTGTGAGAAAAAAGAGTTTGAAGAGGAGTTCAAAAAAATCATGTAAAAGATCTCAAAAAAATCATTCGGAGATTTGATGCATGGAACATAATTAACTAGTAGGTGTTTAGATGTCAAACACATACCTGAAGTAACTAATTAGTTCAATTAATCAATTATTAAATCAAAAATTTAATCAATTAGTTCCTCATGTTCTAATTATAACCACTCCTTCCATCGACACATAAAAACCCAAGTGTTATGTCCACGTTCCACGAGATCCCCTAGGATAACAAATTATTTGATGTCTAATACTTCCTTTGGTTATGGATGTGTTACTGCAAACAAGTCCCTTGGCTACAAGAAAGTTCTAGCAGATGATGCATTTGTTGTAGATGACTCCTTTTGGTTGCAGACTAGTTGCTACAGATAGATAAGTTGATTATCTATGAGTTGCTGCATATAAAAAGTTTCTTACAACAAAATGGAATTACATGTATCACTAATAAAACATTTTATTGAACACACATGAATAAATTCAAACTCATAATACCACATGAAAGGTTAATTAATAATAACTATTATGCCAAAATTTCAAGTTATAGTGATAATCTTTAGTAGTTATGACAAAGAAATACAAGGACATAGTTTAAAGAACTAGAAAAATTTTAAATGATGATTTTTTTATAACAAAGGATTTTAATGCTCATAATGTAGCATCAACAATAATAGATCATGAGTATTTTTTATATTGATATTTATTGTTTTTTTCTTAGTTGATTGATTGGTTATATCACATATAATGAAAATTGTGTCAGTATATAGATGCAAGACATGTGTATTGGTCATTGATTGTTGAGACATCCATATGATCATTGACATGGAGTGTGCCCACAAATTTCCTCATAGTTGGTGTGATAGAGTGAGTGGATTACATTACATGTGAGCATGCACATTTATTTGAGCCAATGATGAAAACAACAGTTACATGTACCATTATCTTAAGTGAGCATGACGAGGCATGGGAAGAGACTAAGAGAGCTACGAAGGTGGTAGGAGGAGGATCCTTAGAGTAGGATGTTTTTACACAGTATGTGGATTTATAGAGATGATTCTTTGAGAAGTCAGGCGAGTTATCTATATTACAGAGGTAGCTAGAGCTTATTAAGTAGACAAGATTTTATTTTTAGAGATTCCGTAGTTGTATACAGTGGTAGTGATGATTATGTATGATATATATTGATGTAGCGATGTATTGATGCTTTGTCCTTAGTATTAAAATTATTATAACTATGAATTTAATCGATATTATATATATATATATATATATATATATAATACTTGTGTTGTATTGATGTTTATTGATGTGATGATTGTTATTGATATATTGATGTGTGATTTGTATTACACAAATGATTATATGACATAGATGATGATGATAGGTAATGATTTTAATATTTGATTACATGTATAACTAAGTATAGAGTGTACGTCATAGTAATAGATATATGTCATGTTTTGCATAATAGATAAAATCAATGAATCGTGAAGTGAGGAGAGGGTGACATATTATTAAGTGTAGAATGAAAAATATGTCTAATTTTACGTCATGATTGATTTATGAAAATGGGGGAAATAAGAGTAATGCCAATAGAATTTTTGCAACGAGATTATGTTCATTTTTATAAGAACCCTCACTAGTTACAAATGAACTATTCAGCATGAGTGCGTTATCAGGAAGTGATATAGTAGTATACGCTAGATAGATGTATCAATGAGATGTGTAGTGCAAATATGTGGAAATGTTATTTGTTATGGAATAATCACAACACCCTTGATTTCTTGGATGTAAATGGTTGAGGCAGTCAGTGTGATTCGTCAAACATGTAGTTATCGCAAAGTGTGGGACCTTGCAATTAGGATAATCCTCTGGAGAAGGCCAACTTTTGATCCTATCTTAGTGCCAATTAATCCAAAGTGTAGAGAGTTGCAAAGATAACAATAATCTAAAGTTTTCCCAAGGATACAGAGTTAGAGAAAATTCATGAAAATTAAAACTTACTCTAAGGGAAGGTGATGTAGTAAGAAGGATGTTGAACAACCTGCACAGAAAACATAGCACGACTAGAATCTTGCAATGAAAATAAAACAATACACAATAACCTTGCATGTAATTAATGATAAAAAATATGTAATAGAACATAGAAGAGCATTTGAAACATTCACATATCTGATTTATTACTCTCAAATTTGATACAATACATCACATTTAGGGCCAAAGGCACATATTTTACATCATAATTTCTAGTAAGGAGGTTTGGAATCTCCAAAAAATCTCTTATAGACTAGAAGAAGAAGGGAAGGGCATATACATGGTGTCCAACCTTTTAAAATGATCCCTTCCATACAATATATAACAAGAGTGAGAGAAGGGAGAGAGAATAATTCAAGATCTTGCTTCAACTACCCCAAAAATGCATTAAAATCATTTGTAACCATGATGGGTGCTACTGCAAAACCCATACATCCATGTAATTTTCCTTTTTTGGGAAGAAAGGAAGCCCATACATTCATCATTTGGCTCGATGAGAAGTCTTGAAATATCCTCTAAAATGGTAGACTGTATATCCTCATTTTGATGTCTGAAACCTAAATTTTTCAGACTCTGAAGTGTCTCTTCAAAATGTGCATCCTACGGACTCCCAATGCCTCACTAGTTCAATTTTCTCGGTTTTAACTTGAAATGTGAGTTCCCATGGCCGAATCGATCCCATTATTTTCTATCTATGAGTCCATTTTTTCCTGTGGGGTAAAATTGGGTAACATTATTATTTTAATTGATCCCTCAACAATAATTTAATAAGCATGCAAAGATGAGTGCATCATTGGGTAGTCAGGAGAGAAAAGTCACCTACCATAGGAAAAGTGGGTGTGGAGCAATGGAAGCATTTGGTGTGAAATACCATGAGTGTATGAACCAAATGTAATGCCCAAAGATATGGGGTCAATGATGGGAGATGCAGTGGTGGGAAGCACAAATACAAAACAATGAGGAAGCTAATGTGTAGTAGGATCATTGTGGGGTGGATGAGATGGTGCAACGGTATATGGATGAGATGAAGAACATGCATGAATAATGAGATAGGTTGGTGGACTAACGATGACCTTAGAAGTAGGAAAAGGAGATAAGTGAACTAGAGTAAGAACACATTTATGTGGAATTGGATACATATATTGTTGATGAAAATGATAGCCAAAGCTATGGACGCCTTTGTCTTTTATTGTTGTAATTTTTCATGATGGGCTCAACAGTCATTGTCATGATGGCCATTGATATTATTATTTTTTTAATAAGGACCATCACATTCACTTATTAAGAAAATTACGTAGCACATCATGAGGCTTAGTAGTGTGAAAAGTGGAATATATCCAGAGTAGGAGATAAAAAATTCTTAGTTGTAGCCTGATGCAACGAAGGAGATGAAGGATGAATATGTTATGGAGAAGACTAAAATTTCTTGTGGGGTGGAGGAGATGGAGAACTTGGAGGATTTTTTATAGATGAAAGAGGATACTAACTAGATGATGCAACAATAGTAGAAATATTCTCAAGATCTATAACATTTGTAGCAATCAAATCTTGTTCTATATCAATGACCTTATAACATAATAGCATGAATGATTCACATGTGTCAAATTGCATTTTTTCCTTTAAGGGAGGAATCAAGACATGAAAAATATGAATTTCTTCTCTAAATCAATGGGATGAAATAATAAATGATGCAGTCTAACACTTAAATGTAAAATATAATCAATAATAGGTTTTTTCTTGTCTTTATGTAAACCAAGTAATTGATCATGTGTGACTCTTGGGAAATTGTTAAGTATAAAACATTAAAGAAAAATTTCTTCTATCTTAATATATGGAGTAATATATCCAAGAGATATATTTCAGTATAATTAGAAAGCATCAATTGTAAGACTATGAAGAAAGGCTTTAAGTAATAATCAATCATTGGAGTAAGAAGCGATAGCTAGATGATAATACTTGAGATGTAGATATTGATTACTAGTACTATCGAAGCATGAAAATGTAGGCATGATAAAATCCTTAGGAAATGCTTAGTTATAAATATTTGTTAGAATGGTATTTCCATGTAAAGAATTGTAATAAATAAAAACATAATAGGATTTTATTTCAAGAGTGGGAGATTGGAGATGATATTATAATATTCCAACATCTTGTATGATTTATAAGATATCATGTGAAGGAATGGTAGAATATGTGAATGGCACATTGAGTGCTTGAAGCTTTCTATTCTGAGTGATCATAGGAATATCAGTAGTGGAGGATGTCGATGCTATAGGAACACAATATGTAGGTGCAGAAAAAGTAATATGTGGTGAAGAACATGGAATGTTGATAGAAGCATAAGGAGTAACATTGGAATATTCATTGAAGAATGAGAAGGAGAAGAATCAACATGTATGTTACTAGATACAATATTAAAATAACATGAAAGAATAGTGTGGGATCCACATCCAGTGGTATACAAAGGAGTAGAATTGTTATTAACATGTGCATTATCAGTATCAGATAAATATTCTTATGTAAGGATTCTTTCAATCATATCATGAACTTATATGAAGTAGGAGAAAAAATATCATGAGATGTATCTTTCAAATCTTTAGAAATATTTTCAAATAGGAAAAAAACATGAGATGTAGCTATATAATCATCCTAACTACTTTGAGAAATAATATCATGCACATGTACATTTCCATCATTCTTTTTATATACATTATTACAATAAAGAAAAAGCTTATAATCGGTAATATCATAATCAAGAGAATATGTGATAATAACAAAAGGAGGAGTTTCCCTATGATAAATGAGTAACAAGGAGTACATCTAAAAATATTTTTCTCTTCATAATCAATACTAAGAGTCAAGTGTTTAAAACTAGTAGCGATCATGTGTTTATTAACATCTAGCTCTCATTGAATATTATCATAAAATTTAACATAACGGTAAAGATCAGGCAATCCAGCCACAACACCATCTTCAAGGATATGATTAACACTCACATGATGCATAGATATCCTACAAGAATAAGAGTTACTTTTGGCTAGTTAGGGTTCTAGTGGATCATAGGGAAAGGAGTTCTAACCTACAAATTCACCAAAATGATTCAATAAAATATGAATTCAATTTTACTGAAATATAAAATAAGAAACTATTATAATAATATATGAGGAAATACAAAATCTAAGTTATTTTATTTTATTTAATTATGAAAGTAAATGAAATACATAATTCACATACTTTGATTTCACTTATCTCGAAGTATTTCTAGACTAGACAAAATAATGGGAAAAAAAATTAGAATTTCGTAAATTGACACATTGTTAAGGGAGAGGGCATGTGTAGGTGTCTTATACCTCTATGGGGTAGTGGCATCTTTCAAAAAGGTTTGAAACTGGTTCCAGTACTATTACTAAGTTTTTATAGTTTCTCACCATTGATCGCTTGAATGTCACACTTGGATCGCCGAATTACTTATAAATTTGTTACAAAAATAATCTCTTGCAATACCCTCAAACTACATCAAATCCAAAAATAAAAATATGAAAATAGAGGTATCAGATTGTCCTCACCTATCAAACAAGTGAAATTATGACCGATCACTTCACTAAATCACATACCCAATGTAGTTATATGTCATTGTTTTTGTAATATAGCTCCTAGGTTTCCCTCACACTGATGATGCCAAGATAACAAGAGATAAGTAGATAAAATGAAAATGTGTGCAAGGAAAAATGAACTTCCTCTTATTATATAGTGTGTATGAAAATCAATAAGCCTAAGATGCATTTTGATTGATATGTAGCTAGATAGACCTTGATAGAATTTGTATCCATTATAATGGTATGTATATTGTGTTTATATAGGGATATCTTGATTGAATTGTGACAATTATGACCTGAGATGCTAACTAGTACCTTGGGATATGAGAGGCAAAAGAGAAATGATTTGCGTCAAATATAAAAATTAATTTAAAAAACAATGAGTGTACACATGCCAAGGATAGACAAGAGTTCCTGGGAACAGGTGTCTAGTTCTGGGTTCTAATGTCTTGAGGGAACCAATGAAAAATGTGTGAAGAATGCAAAATAGGGATCCATGTGACCTATCCAAAACTACGTGTATGAGTGACAAGTATGAGATATAAAAGAAATAGGAACAAACAACACAAGTAGATGGATTAGGAAGTATGTCACAAGTGAATACCTTTCTTATTGAAGATCCATATATTAAAAAACATACTTGGCAGTATATTAAATAGTATTAAGTGTGTGATTTTTTGTATACAACATTACAGGTGCATGAACTAGTGAGTCACATGAATTTGTTTACTTTTTCCCCAAAATGTATGATGTATTTGAAAATAGCTATAGGGGGACAATTTTGAATAATTTTTTATTTAAAATTATATCAAGGGGGGTTCCTTTTATGTTATATCTTTTATTTATGTTAATTTGATATATTTTTAATGTTTAGACATGTTTTTAAGCTTTAAGTTAATTTGATATATAGAAGGAGAAGAATAAACATGTAGAGAAATAGTTGCATAACCACCATGGAAGTTATGTAACTACAACTTGAGGAGCATGAAATTTGTGTAACTTCCACAACATTTACACAAGTATGACTCTAATTAGAGTAGCGTTTATGTAACCTTCTTAACTTCTTCTGAAAATGGACCAATTATACAACTTTTTTGGTTTTTACTTGTATTTATATTATTTTTGTGAGATCATTATGCACTGATAAGGTTGTAACATGATTATTTTTTATTTTTTATGGATTCAAGGAGCCTACATTAGTTAGATCAGAGCTCATAAGTAGCACTGGTTTCCTAAGATCTTATAGAGACTGACCTAGATAGAGAGGGATTTTGTGGGGAGGGTCGGTATATAAAGGATCTCTCAGACATGAATTTTTTCCCCTGAAATTCACCTTTTATGTGAATTATTTAGATATTGGAATTCATAAAAGAACAATTTCCATTTACCTATTATTAAAGCTTAGTTAACTATCACGTTGGAGGAAGTTGATATGATCCTCGAAGTTCCTATTCCTGAAAAGAAGTCAGCATTGAGGAGTGCTAGTTTTACACTTGAAAAACATTATTGAGAGACTTATATTAATGATGAAATAACACCTAATACATGTGTAAATTAGGGAGTTAAATTGGTTATATTGGAAACCTCTCTTATCCCTACTCTACGTAAGGCCATCATTGGTGTTTTGGCTTTGCATTTGATCGAGGAAAAGGGTATAGACATGTTATTATTCTATTGGGCTCATATATTTATGAGTATCAAGCATCGCAATAGAGTCTACACGCGGCGAGTGTATATTATAGGGACTATATATCATGATCTCTACAGGATTTTCATATTTAGGGTCAAATCACTTACCTATCCTAATTGAGTTATGTCTTGGGTCTAGGATTGGATGATCCCCTATAAGAAGGGAGTTAGGATAATAGATGCCACAATGATTAGAGTATCCATTTTGGTGGACATGGATCCACTTAGGGGGTCATAAAATTTAGTTTCCACCAATACTAGTAAAAAAAAGGTTAGACATACATATTAGGATACAAATGGAATATGGTATAAGGAGCGAATTTCAATGACTACATGTCGTACTGTAGTTTAGGTAGTTGAAAAAGTAGTAGAGTGGAGACTCATATAGTTCTCAACGTAACTCAAGTATTTGGGTTACCTTGCATAGACATTATTCTAGAAGTGACTACAATCTACAAGGGGATATGTAATAAGTGAGAGATACCCAAAGAAGATAGTTATAGTGTATGATTTCCACATATGGGATTCCTATTGGTACACCATAAACAAAACCAGATCTAGGTACTTGGAAAGCGGTTAGACGGAGATGGGTATTGCAGATTGGTACAAGTCGCACATAGTGTAAAGAGGAGAATGAGTATGGGTCATAGTCATGATTAGAGGAGGAGATAGATTCAGAGTAATAGGGGATAGCATAGGCATCAACAAGTGGATTCCTATGGATCAGAGTGAGTAAAAAATTATTTATCTAACTTTACTTTATATATTATCTGTTAGTAAGACTTTAATGTTCTATTTTTTAATTTTACTTTACACCTTCTAATATGCCATTTTTTGATTTCTCTTTCTAGCCACAACTAATGGATGGTTGTAACTTAGTTAACATGCGAACCTAGATATTTTTGCAATCCATATGGGGAAGACTCAAAAGGAAGTACCTACTTACTCAGGACACCAAGCACTAGATTTTTGTCACGTTGACATGTATGTGCCATCTTGACATGTCGCAGTGGATCTCACATGATTAAGGACTGATATTTCTATGCAGGAGGATTGAGATATGTGTTGGTGAGGTCACTCATGCAGTGCAGCTACTAATAGTACTCAGTCACGTGAGAAGTTAGATGGAAACTCACACATATTGGTACATGGAGGATCACATGCTCTACCAAGTAGATCTCATCAAAGGATTCATAGTAGCATTCCTCACATTTACCCTTCCTAGGGCTCAGAGAGGGAGGGATATGCCAAGTGCCTTTATTAATTTGAGACATTTTTTTGGGTATGTATATAAATTTTGTGTGTTTTGATCTCCTAGAGAGAATTTTTCACAGCACTTACTCTATTGTGATGGAATTATACATGATAAACTTGATGAATTAAACATATATACATATTTACATTTGTTTGGTTCGAAATTATTTTGTAATTATTGATTTCATTTTGATTTGTCTCATATTTGTACTCTTAGATGATTTCTATGTTTTTTATTTTTTTCTTGATTTTCAATGTATATTAGGTTTTATGATAATGACACCATGTCATAAATAAAATGTCATGCATGTGATTATGACTATGGTAAAAAATTGTAAATTGAATATTTTACTTTTTAAATAACTTTTAGTATTTATTTTTTATTGGAAAAATGTGTTGTATGTGGTATGATGAAAAAATAATCTCATTTCATTTCTAACCCAATACAACTAGTAAGATACAAGGGCTCATGATTGAGAGTTAGGAAGAATGCAAGATATATGTTTTTAAGAATGGGAATGAGAATTACCAATAAATAACAACTTTGAAAAGTATCTACTGGGAAACATAAAGCTAAACCCAAACCAATATTAACTCCAATATGATTCATAGATGGCCTATTAATTGATATGATATAGTTTTAAATAGTATATATCTCTCTTAACATGTATAAGTCATTTTCTATGGAATTTTTAGAAGAACATTTATGTATTTTTGTCTATTTTTGACTTATGACTTATTATTGTGACCCCCTACATCTTACCCCATTGTGATAGTAAGAAGCATGGAATAATCAATGAGGACAAGACATAAGTGAGTAAGGGAACTTCCCTCCTTTCCCAAACTTATGATACAATTAAGAAGTATGGGATCATCACCGAAGCTTGATAGGGATTAGTAGTGTTCTTTATTTACAAATGAAATAATTTTGTATTTATTGTTTAATTATATATATTTTTGTTTATGAGTTTACTTTTAGTTTTGATTTTTTGGAAGAAACACTTACTACTAACCTTTACCCTATGCAACTAGTACGACATGAGGGATCAAAAAGAAGTTTGATATAGGCCAACAAGAGTTATGGGTGAAATGTTTAGAATTTTTTTGTCAGAGATAGAGATTATTAGGGAAATATTTATCATCAATAATATTTAATTGAAAACCATGGGAAAGAAGCACCCCAACTAGAAGAAACCATGGAGAAGACTAAGTATGTAATCCCTTTTAAAGAAATGTCAAAATTTAAATCATGTGTGAAAGTGATTATAAAGATTATACAGCTTGAATGTATGAAAAGAATGTTGAAGTAGGTATAATTAGGTGATTTTCCAATGTTATAAAGTCAAATAATCACTTGAAAAATAATTTTCCATCTTGTGATTAAAACGATACGATAATGCATGTAACAAGACAATATGAATTAGATGAAGGATATTGTGGAAATGTAAATAGTTGAATATATAAATGCTTGAGATGAAATGAAATGCTTGAGGTGCATGTAAAGGAATGAATATATCCAATAAATCACAATTCTAACCTACTATGAAAAATTGCACTAAGTCTAAAAATGGAAGAAAAATCGTTTCTATTATTCAAAAGGTGCAACAGTACAATAATTTTTCATCATAAATATGAAAAAAAAAACTAAGCATCCCTATACAATTGCAAAATCAAGGTATAAATACAAAATCCTAGCTTCCAAAGCTCCAAAAATACCCCTCTAAAAAAATCATCCCTCACATGCTCTCTTTACAATTAAATACAATTTTTTAAAAAATCAAAGACAAATTGGGCTTACATGTGTTTCCAAAGCCAAAACCTATCCTCATGGTCTACTAGTTAAAACTCATATTTAACTAGTCAAATATTTATTTTGGAAATATATAAGGCATATGTATGGACTATTTTAGAAAATATTAAGGTAAATTTTGAGTGTTTGATGTAAAAATAGTTTTTATTTTCTTCAAAATCTAATATTGGCATTATGGTCGCTTTTGGATTACGCGCATGGTTCTTTACAATTGAGTACTTCTAGATTTTATAGCACATGTAAAAAATATAGTTTTTAACTTAAGTGGGATAATTATGCAATCGTAAAATCAGAGGTTATCTTTTCCCTTAAATGTATTATTTAATCATGGGCTTCTATTTGGAATTTAGTCAACTAGCATGCACTTGTAAGATAAACATTAGTGCTAGGCTTAGTGAAGGTTACAATCATTTGATTTGTTTATTTTTGTAAGGTTTATAACCCATCCATCCATGTAAGTAATAATTAAATTATTCCACCATGGGCATGTGGTATAAAGTATAAAGCTTGATTTGTTCCTTAACATTGGTAAGGATACCATGATTTACTCTAATTCGAGGTAAGGATAGCTCAAGGTAGGGAAACGGGACACCCTAACAGCTTGTCACTTTCACTTTGTGAGAACTTTCAGGAAGAATCTTCTAGAAAGGAATTATTGAAAAATTAATGGTTGCCATTAGAGATCTTTTGGATCTCTAGGCATCTATCAACTTTGAGTTTAAACTTCATTTGTACTTATCACTTCATCTCATAGAGAACCCTTATTTATTGGAAAAGAGCGTATTCAGTATAAGTATCTGCATTTTATGAGACTCTCTATTTTTTTTAGACCACTAACCAGTTGAACTAGTGCTTTCATTGTTCATCCTTGGCCACCTTTTTTATGCCTATCGAGTTAGCATGGCTCTTCCATACTATTTTGATGTACTTGAATGTGCTTTTAGTTTTTTTTTCCTCCATGCAATTGTTTTGGGACATGCTCTAAGTTTTCTATTCTTATCCGACCCTTATATTCAACTACCATTTTTTTGGGTTATTAAATAAGTTTTTAACCTATTGGTAAGTTATTTTTACCTCTTCTCTCAATCAGAATTTGGGTTCAAGATTTTACCTCATTAAAAAAACTAGTCCATACTTTTAGATTTGGGTTTTTATTCAACCTTGATGATTCTAGTAGTATTTTGGGTTGCATTTTTTCTACTTTTAACTTTGGCATTTGGCTCACCTCAAATATACCTTCTATATGATGGGTCATGCATGGTGATTCATTTGACCTTGGGCCTTGATATTTAGTTGGATGCCTTTAATGAAGGTAAGGATCTATTTTAATTTTTTCCAAACCATGTATTTTTCTATTGAATTAGACCCATGCTGAAATATTAACTATATTTTTTTTGCATTTAACATTTTTATGCTTCAATTAGATCGCATTTCTTCCTGCATTATTTTTCTTCTATGTTGAGTTTTGTACTCGTTATGACTCATTCCTCTATTTCATATTTTCTATTATGATTCTAATCATGATATTTTCACTTAGTTGTGTTCAGCCTAAGGGTTTGTGTTTGTTCATCCTGGCCTTAACATCTAAAATATCTGCTTGAGTAGTGTAATGTATTTTTTATTTCTTACACATTTTTAATTTGGGTTGACTTTATAAAATTGGTATTGCATGATTCATTTGACGAGCTTGGGCTTTCATGTTGTGTTCAAATCTGTTATTATTTTACCTTATTTTTTTAACCTTTGCATATCATCTACCTTTTCCATATTTACATGCTTCAAATAGTGATATTGTTATTATTATTCAGTCCATAGGTGATACTACTCTTCCCGCATATTTTTATATTACAATAAGAGTAGAAAACAACCTTATAAAATCTATAAAATTAGCTCCTAGACCATGTAGGCATCTTTATCTTGAGCTGACTCCTATTCTATGCGATGAAAAGCCATCATATCCTCCCATAGTTCACCCTAGTGATTTTGATGACTTAAAGGACGTTATCCAAACCATGAAGAAAAAATTGTGTAATTACAAAGAAATCAAGCTCAAGCAAGAATGCCATATCATTCACCTTTTCCAAGTTATAATAATTATATGCCTCCTGATGAAGGTTATAGACCTCCATATCAAGCACAAATAACCATTATAGTAGTTAAATCACTTGTATCTTTTGATCCTAATGCCCCTACAACTTCTAAAGCCTTAGTTCCCTTGTAAAAAAACATGATGTAGGATTCTAACATGCAACCTAGTGAGTGAAATGCATCCTCAAAGATGGTACTGAAAGGGTTTTCTATGTCACAAATGACTTTGAAGGAGACATTTTATCAACAAAGTGAAAATCTTTCAGCACAAGGAAATCCAAATTTCACACAAGTACAGTTGGGGCAGCCAGATGCAACAATCATTAACTTTAAAACTATTGATCATGTGACTGGAAACAAGGAAAGTGGAGCCAAGGAAAAGGCTGAATATGTTACACCTATTAAAAAGTCAAGAAAAATGGCCATGGAAGAAAATTTAGGTGATAAAACTAATGTACCAACTCATGAAAATAAGAATATTATTATTGGTAAGAGTTCCTTTTCATCACATGTTTAATAAAAATATGATGTTTTCAAAAACCTCTATAAGCTAGAAGTTTTTACATTCAACATAGTTGATCATATGAAGCAATCTAATGTCATTATGAGCATGTGGGACATTGTCTATTCTAGGAAAAAAGGAATATCTAGTCCAAGAGCTTGCGAATCTGAAATTAAAATCAAATCAGGATGACCATGCGGAAAACACAACCTACATGGTGATGGAAATTACAAACTAGTAAACTAAAGGTACAAAAAATAAACACTTAAAGATGTAACAAAAAATGTTTGAGATGTAAAAATTTGTAAACCAAGTTAGTCATTTATGCCCAAGTTAGTCATTTAAACATTGAGTCTTAAGTATGAACCAAGTACTAAAGGAGTATTACATCTTGATGGTTCATCAACTAAGACCATTGGAATGATCAAATATTTTAAGATAACAATGCATGCTTGTTGAAGAGTTACAATATTACGAGATGTGATGGTAGTGGATTTACCACCTTATTTTTCTATGTGCTTATCTAGAGACTTCACATATAGAATTGGTGGCTATATTTTAGTTGATTGGACATATATTGTCTTTAGAACCACATATAGAGATAAAAATACCATAAAATTTGAACTTTTTTAACATTTTCACATTGTGCCTATTACACCAAGTCCCATAAATGTAAATTATGTTGTAAGTGAAGAGCAACTAAGTGTTTCAGAGGCTAATATAAGGTACGGGTTAGAAGGTGTTTTTATCAACGAATCACAGCACCCCTATGTTTATACAAGCACATATACTTGATCTCACGGTGTGATTGGATAACATGGGTACTATCTCCAAGTTGTGGGACTTGCTACTTGAGATAGACCTCCAGAGAAAGCTGGTTCTTGCTCCTAAACTACCTGCCACAATCTACTCTAATGCAGGGGAAGCTAACTATTCTAATTTAAATTTCCAAGGGACCATGGAGAGATAATGCATAAAATGAAATCCTACACTAAATTGGTGATACACTAGAAAAGGATGGTGTGAGAGTAGTGTTCAAATGCATGAAATACAGAAGCAAAGTGCACACTAGAAGAGGTGATGACAGTTCTCCATAATCTAGCAAAACGCATTTACATCAATATTTCAAACATACGCAATGATAATGGATCCCTGAAAGAACATAATAATAGACACAATATTCTTGTAATCAAGGTTGAAGGGGCAAGAAGAATGCAAGAAAACATAGCAGGGGAAGATGCATCCACAAACTTATATTTTATAACTTCCTGATATGCACAGTTCAATCGGTTACAAGAAAAGGGCTTGGATAACCATGCAAGGAGTCCAAAACAAGGGCATGCAACACATCAGCTTCAAAAATAATTTTTGGCAGAGCTTTGCTACAAAAACTAGTTTTTTTACAATGAGCCCAACACTCCAATTTATAGAAAAAATGAGAAGAGAAATAGAAGGGAAAATGGAAATCCTGAAATCTGTCCTTCAACCACTTGTAAGAGGCATTAAATGGATTAAAATGATTATATATTACTTGCAAAAGGCTCCCCATACTGTCCCAGGTGCTGCAGCAGAGAAAGAATGATGACCATGCCTCTTAATTGCACTCCCAACCACCAAATAAAACACTGTTATGAGCCCAGCCACGTTTTATAAAAAATCTCAACCTATTTCTCATAAAAACCATAATTTATTGATTTTTTTGTATCAGTATCAGAGCCACAATTCCAACGGTACCAATTTTGTGTGATTTTGTTGAGAAATGCAAAAGTTATGGCCTTCTGAGTGCGACCAGCTATTTTGGGTCCGGCAGGCGTTTTCTGTCATTTGACGGGAATGAGCATTAACTGACAGGATCCGAATATGTTTCTTTTATTTAAATATAGCTACCCTTATTTAAATTTTTTTGTAGACGACATCGTGCTTGTTCTAGAAAGTCCAATTTTGTGAAAATCGGAGCTCGGAGTCAAAAGTTATGGCCGTTTGAAGTTCATGGGTAAAACGTTGACTTTTCTTCTTTGCCTTCGGCCATTTCGGCTTTTTGCATCCCACGCGTCCCTCACGTACTTTTTTCCTGGATGTCTAGAATGAATTCTCCTGCATCATCTGATTCACACCTCCTTGTCTCTTATGCGGCCTTTTCGGCATTTTGCGTCCCACGCGTCCCTCACGGACTTTTGTCCCGGCTGTCCCGAACGAAAATATCCGAACTTCCTGAAATGGACCATCTTGCGGAAAATCAGCTGATTCGCGCCCCACGCATACTTTTTTCTAGCTGTCCCAAACCGCGTGAAACAAAAACTTGACGATTTTTCTTGCTTTCGGCCGTTTCACCTTTTCGCGTCCCGCGCGTACTTTTTTCCCAACTGTCTTGCGGACCGCCTGGGAAAAAAATGTCTTACTTAGCGGATTTTCGTTGTATTTTGGCCCCAAGCTTCCTACTACAAACCTTGGTACGACCCAAACCCTTCAGACCTGAAATTCTTTAAAACAACCCTGCAACCTTATTTTTTGCATTTTTCCCCTTTTTTCTAACTCATTGGGATTTCTTCTTAGATGGGAGAGTTAGAGAGAAGCCGAGGGGGCCCCAAAAACATAATTTCGGGCCTTGAATCAATCTACTTGCTCGGGACTGAATAATTTGATGCATGTTATCAAAATTACCTTGAGGGTGAATTTTTGATAACAATTTTGGTGACTCAGCGGGGTTATCTACCTGCCAGATGAAGAACGGCCAGATGCTCGTAGCAATCCATTGGGTATGGAGTCTATTTAACAATCTCTCAGCTGATCTGAAATTTGAAAGCTTGTATCTATGAGCCATTGAAACATTTGTTGAGCTGGTTTTCCTGCGGCTTCAAATTCTTTTCTGAAAGCTCGATGAACTGCAAACATGCACATACTAGAAGTAATAGGACATGTGCACAAGCACTTAGGGAAATAAAACTACTCTAACAGTAGTACAATGTGCATAAGCACTTAGAGGAATGGAAATTCTAAATTAATATTTACAAGGGTGAGAAGCTATCCTTTTAGTAGCAACGTTTGAGATAGATCATGTATGGGCCAGTCGGAAGGCATTGCTACCTTTGCATTCAATGATCATGTATGGGCCACTCCAGATGGCATCAAAATTGGAATGCTTTCCCAGCTTTGCACGATCTGCATCCCATTTCAACACTAGATCTCCAATTTGGAAGGTTTTAGCCTTGGCTTTCTTACCAAAAGTCTTCTTGATCAAGGCTTGATCCTTCTCTATTGCCTGGGCTGCATGCTCACTAATTTCTTGGAGCTCCATTAATTCTACATATCTAACCTCCATGGGTTAAAACTTATCCAGTTCCAACTGTTTCATGAGTTCCAATGCTGGAAACTTGAGTGATATAGGTAGAACTGCTTCTTTCCCATACACAAGCTTGTATGGAGAGCTTCCTGTAGACCTCTTGGGTGTGATCCTATCAGCCCATAGGGTTGACTTGAGATTTGTGTGCCAAGTCCTTTGATTTTCATCCAGAGTCCTTCTGATGATTCTTAGTAGGTTCTTGTTCGTAGACTCGGCTTGACCATTACCTTGAGGGTAATAGTTCGATGAAGTGCTAAGATACACACAATTCTTGACAGCCTATTCAGTGATCTTTGTGCCAAGGAATGCCAATGCATTGTCTGATATGATAGTGGTAGGGGCACTAAACCTCGTGACTATCCCTTCATAGAAATCTAAGATATTGGATTCATTTGCCTCCCTGAGTGCCATTGCTTCGGTCCACTTGGTGAAATAGTCTATTGCCGTAAGTATCCACTTGTGGCCTTGACTCAAATTGGGATTGATAACCCCAATGAATTTCAATCCCCATTGCATGAATGGCTGATCCACTGAAATTGGATGAAGGGGCAGCGCTGCTAACCTTTCTTTCCCTGTGAAGAATGCACATCTCTTGCATTTTTTGACCCACGAGTAGAAATCATTGAACAAAGTAGGCCAATAGTAACCAGCTTTCATTATTTTGAGAGCTGTCACTCGTGGAGCAAAGTGGCCTCCTACTTCCCCATCATGGAACTCGTGTAAGATTTTCTCAACTTGACTTGTTCCAATGCATCTTAATAGAACACCATAGATGTCTTTCTCGAACAAGATACCATTAATGAGTATGTATGGGATGGCTTGTAATCTAGAGTATCTCCTCTTTGCCTTTATCACTTCTGGAGGGAACAAGCCTCTTTGGAGGTAATGCACCAAGTCTTGAGTCCAACATGGAATAGATGCATCATCAGTTGGTTGTTCTTGATCATTATCTAGTAGCAGGACAACATCTTCTTCACCTTTTGAGCCATCTGGTTGTTTGTAAGCGAGCTGCTCACACAAACCTTTGCCACGAACCAGCTTGGTCACTTTGATTTCAATATCATATTCCGTCACTCAAGTGATCCAAACCACTCTCTTCTTGTTCAAATCCTTGTTTAGGAGAAATTCCTTGACACCAGCATGAGACACCAGCAGTTGAATCTTATTTTTTGAGACCAAGTGTCTAAACTTCTTCAAGCTCCTGATGATAGCAAGGACATGCTTTTCAATGAAATAATACTTTATTTCGTAATCTTCCAAGATTTGACTGAAGAATGCTATGGGCTGTTCTGAACTTTCTCTATTCGGCTGTGTCAAGATAGCCGAGATTGTATCTGACCCTCCAAAAGAATACAACATGAAATCCTTCAAAAAGTCAAGGTTGATAAGAGTTGGAGCCTGTGATATTGCATGTTTGATGTCCTCAAAATTCTCTTTGCCTTCTGCTGTCCATTTGAATGCAAGACTCTTCTTCAACATCATTGTTAAAGGCTTCAAAAGAGTGGCAAAATTAGGCACAAATATGTGGACAAAGTTTATCCTTCCCAAGAAGCTTTCAAGAGATTTCTTGTGGTGTGGCAATGGAAGTGTTCGGATGTCTTCAACCCTTTCAGGATCAATTATTAGCCCTTCCCTAGAGACAATGTGGCCCAACAATTTTCCCTTGTGTGCCAAGAATATACACTTTTTTGGATTCAATGACACTCCAAACCTTCTACACCTCTGAAATACTTGTCTGAGGTGAAAGAGATGGTCTGCTGCATTCTTTGAGAAGACAGTGATATCATCTAGGTATACTAGCACTATTTTGTTGATCAATCCTTTGAACGCCATATCCATAGCTCATTGAAATGTTGCTCCGGAATTTGACAGTCCAAATGGCATCTTCTTGTAAGTGTATGTGCCCCATTTTGTAGTGAAGGCCGTCTTGAATTGATCTTCTTCCTTCACCATTATCTGATTATAGCCTGAATATCCATCTAGCAATGAAAACCTTTCTAAACCAGCTACAACATGTAATATTTATTCCATTGATGGAAGCGGATAATGATCCTTGAGTGATGCTCTATTTAGATCACAAAAGTCCACACACAATCTTATTTCTCCATTTCTCTTTCTTACTGGCACCAAGTTTGCAACCCAACTTGAGTGTTTGATTGGGAAGATGATACTGGCCTCAATAAGCTTTCTTAACTCTTTTCTCATGAGAGGTTCGATATGGGGATTTACTGGCCTTTGCTTTTTCCTGACAGGCTTGGATTCTAGATCCAGCTCAATAGTATGTTGTGCCAACTTTGTGTTGAAACCTCTTAGATCCTTGTAATTCTAAGCAAAGACATCTGGGAACTCTTGACAAAGCTAAACAAAATCAGATTTCTCTTGTGGAGTACTTACTTTTCCAATTTGCAATGTCTTGCCTTCTTCCACTAAAATAGGCTCTGAATCTTCACCCCTTACTTGAATGTTCGCTTTCTCCTTCCGGAACTGATCATTCGGGTTGAATATTGACTCCAAGGTTATGAGGCATTTTGGCAACTTGTTAGTTCTTAGCTGCACCACTTGCTCACCATACTGCTGCTCCAGCTTGTCTTGATTTCTGGCAGAGAACTCAACTTCTTCTTGTAGGAAATTAACAATTTGCTAATCATTCTCAAAGACTTGCCAACTTGTATTGTTATCTGGAATAGTTGGTCTCACAACCAATTTGATATGAGGCTAAGATTTCTCGCTTTTGATATTTTCTGCAATATCAAACGCAATCCCAATTGCTGCCAGTCTGTCCGCTGCTTCAATCTTTTTTCTTGGGATGGAATTGATGCTAAAAGCTTCAAAATCTTCAATAAGATCCCATACTCGATTTTTGTAGTTCTTCAACAGATCATTTTTGGAAGCATTTTTTCCTTTGACTTGGTTTACGATTAACTCACTATCACCAAATACTTGTAAATTATTGATGCCTTTCTTCTTTGCCTAGTGCAATCTATGAATTAAGGCTTCATACTTAGTTGTGTTGTTTGAGGAGGAAAAATAAAAACGGAAGGCTGAGTAATACCTTATACCTTGCGGTGAAATGAGCATAGCTCCTCCTCCTACTCCTTGTCTACTCCTTGACCCATCAAAGAACAATTGCCATACTTCATTCTCATCCTTATGATCTGGCTTGGTGATGCTGGGGAGAGGTTGATTCTCTTCATGCAAACAATAAACTCCTAGCCCAGATTCTTCTATTTCTTGATAAGGGTCAAAAGCATGTACCTTGCTTGCCCATTCATCAAGAGTCAAATCTAGGATGCTTCCAACCTTGGTGTCAGCTTCATCAATTCTTGGACAATCGTCTTGATCAAACGGTAAACAATTGGTATTGATTTGGCTTGGAGTGTGAGGTTTAATGTGAAAGTTTTCAATAGGTTCAGATCTGATCGTGGCCTTAGTTCCATATATTGTTCTGAACAACATGTGTGACCAATCAACAAATAAGTAACCTCCAATCTTAGCTCTGAAATCCATTGACAAACATAGGGAAAAACAACAACGTTGGGGCATGCATGCAAAGTAAGGCTCAAGTTTTTAATCACTCCCACTGTTCTCACCACTATCCCATCTAATTGCACTACCCCCTTGGATATGACTTCATATTAATGCCCCAATTGATCGGCTATTTGTTTGGGCATTACTGAACTACTTTCCCCGGAGTCAATCATGCAATTGTGTACCAATTGGTCCCCAATCATCAATGAAACATAAAATGGAGGGGGCTTCAACATTTTACCTTGTTGTCCTTCATGATTCCCTTCAGGTTGGGCAACATTTGTGAGTACCTTCTCTTGCATTTGGACCCGTTGATTTGAAGTTGACTAGTCCTTCATGGTAGCTTGTAGCAAATTTATTTGGCCTGGGATTGATAGTGATTCCCACATTGATATGTTTACATTTGTCTTCTTCATCTGATCAATGATGTTGAATGGGGATGAAGCATCCCTCTTTTTTCCTTTAGCTTGCACATTCATTCCTTGCACATGGGTAGCAGCAACTGGTATGTGAGCTGGTTTAGGAGCTAGTTTGGGTGCTCCTTACATGTTTGGAACTGCATTTTGTTTTCCAACAGCTTGTGGAGTGGTAGAAGGTTGTTGATTACTCGGAGCCAATGGCTGTCCTTCACCAAAATTTCTCCTTTTTGACCTTGTGTTGGCTATAAAACTTTGAGAGGGTATTTGATTAATACCATAGAAATCTTCAGCCTACCAATTGACAAGAGTAGTTTTGTTCGGAGATGTTCCTTGCTGAGGTGCTTCTTGCTGTTGATCCTCTTCATGGCTGGACTCTTGCGACCCACCAATGGTTTGCACCATCAGAGCCTGATTTAATGCACCGATAAAGCACATTGATTGGTTATGTGGTTGACTACACGAGAAACACCAATCATATTCTTGGGCCATTTTATTTTGCACCAGTACCAAAGCTCTGGATGTGGATACAACATTGGCGTTATAGGCATGAAATGGTCTGTTGGTAGGAGGCCTTGCTTGTTTCTGATTTACAGCTAGATTGGGTGGTCTTTGAGGCTGATATGGATGCCTGTTAGGTTGAGCTTGAGGTAGATAAGAAGGTCTAAAACTTTGGGCTTGCTGTCTCTTGAGTCTAACCATCTCATTACCTAAATTTTGCAATGGCTTCATGACTTCTTGAAGTTCATTTGAGGCGCTAGAAGATGAAGTAGAAGCTTTACTTGAATTATGATTTCTAGGAGTGGGAATAGGAGCTAAAATAGGAGCTTCATTAGTACTTGGGCTTTGTAAACTTAGATATAATGGCATTGGAGGCCTAGGAGCTAGCTTTCTAGCTTGAATCAAACAATTTTCAGCTCTAATTGCAATGCTATAAGCAACAGGGATAGTTGTGCCTCCCATGGATTGAATCAACATAGAAATATCAGAATTTAAAGCTTTGAGGTAATATAGGAAAGCATCTTCTGCTGCTAGCCTTACTACCACTAGAATCCTCTCCCAAGTCCTTTGAAATCTAAAGTTGAAGTCAGTCAGCTGCTCATTGGGAGCTCTCTTGATAGTTGTCAATTGTTCCAAAAGGGACAAGTTATCTCCCTTTTCTCCAAACTGCTCAAGGAGAGCTATACATAGCTGGTTCCAATTTTGGATAGAACCTAAAGCAAGGCTCCTGAACCATTGCAAAGCCTTCCCTTTGAATGAAGACGCCAATAGTTTGACAACAAGTTGCATCTCATTAATCTCATGGATTGCACAAATATTAGCAATGTCCTTGACATGATCACCTGGAGTGGTATGATTTTCTCCAGTAATGTATGGAATGTTCTTTAGTGCTGCAACCAGAATTGGATTTTGTGCATTGAGAGCAAGTGGGCTGCTACCAGTGAAATTGACATACAGATTTGGTTGTGCCATCTTGATTGGTTGAAGAACTCTTGTTGATTGGATGAAAGGCCTACCAGGTGGAGGTGTTGACAAGGTTCTATTAGGTGGAGATGGAGATCTTTGAGATCTTCTTCCCCTTATTTCTCTTCCTAGAGATAGGTGCAGATAAACAAACAATCCTTCCTCCCTAGTTCTTGATCTGGTCTGTATTCTTCTCATAAATTTACCAGGATTGGACTACTGAACCAACATATTATGCCTCTTTTGGAGTCTCCAGATGTGCGATTTTAAAGCTCTTTCAAAGATGGAACTTACAACAAGTGCACATCGATCTTGTTGCAATGAAAGTGAAGACCACTAAGGTCCCACCCAGTGTGCCATAACTATTATCAACGAATCACAACACCCTTATGTTTATACAAGTGCATATACTTGATCTCACGGTGTGATTGGATAACATGGGTACTATGTCCAAGTTGTAAGACTCGCTACTTGAGATATACCTCCAGAGAAAGCTGGTTCTTGCTCCTAAACTACCTTCCACAATCTACTCTAATGCAGAGGAAGCTAACTATTCTAATTTAAATTTCAAAGCGACTAGGGAGAGAGAATGCATAAAATGAAATCCTACACTAAAGCAGTTATACACAAGAAAAGGAGGGTGTGAGAGTAGTCTTCAAATGCATGAAATACAGAAGTAAAGTGCACACTAGAAGAGGTGATGACAGTTCTCCATAATCTAGCAAAAAGCATTTACAACAATATTTCGAACATAAACAATGATAATGGATCCTTGCAAGAACATAATAATAGACATAATATTCTTGTAATCAAGGTTGAAGGGGCAAGAAGAATGCAATAAAACACAGCAGTGGAAGATACATCCACAAACTTATATTTCATTGCTTCCTGATATGCATAGTACAATCAGTTACAAGAAAAGGGCCTGGATCACCATGCAAGGAGTACACAATAAGGGCATGCAACACATCAGCTTCACAAAGCAATTTGGGTAGAGCTTTGCTACAAAAACTAGTTTTTTTACAATGAGCCCAACACTTCAATTTATAGAAAAAAAACAAGAAGAGAAAGAGAAGGGAAAATGGAAATCCCGAAATCTATCCTTCAACCACTTGTAAGAGGAATTAAATGGAGTAAAATGATTATATATTACTTTCAAAAGGCTCCCCATACTGTCCCAAGTGCTGCAGTAAAGAAATAATGATGACAATGCCTTTTAATTGCACTCCCAACCACCAAATAAAACATTGTTATGAACCCAGCCACATTTTCTAAAAAATATTGACTGATTTATCATGAAAACTATAATTTATTGATTTCTATACATCGGGCTCAGATCCATCATTCCAACGGTACCAATTTTGTGTGATTTTGTTGAGAAATACAAAAGTTATGGCCTTCTGAGTGTGGGCAGCTATTTTGGGTCTGGCAGGCATTTTCTGTCATTTGATGGGAATGAGCATTAACTGACAGGAGCTGAATATGTTTATTTTATTTAAATATATCTACCCTTATTTAAATTTTGGCATAGAGGATGTCGTGCTCGTTCCAGAAAGTCTAATTTTGTGAAAATCGGAGCTCGGAGTCAAAAGTTATGGCCGTTTGAAGTTAACAGGTCAAACGTTGACTTTTCTTCATTACCTTCAGCCATTTCGGCTTTTCGCGTCCCACACGTCCCTCATGTACTTTTGTCCTAGCTGTCCCAAATGAATTCTCCCACATCGTCCGATTCATGTCTACTTGTCTCTTATGTGGCCTTTTCGGCTTTTCACATCCCACGCGTCCCTCGTGTACTTTTGTCCCGGCTTTCCCGAACGATAATCTCTGAACTGCCTGAAATGGACCATCTTACGGCAAATCAGCTGATTCGTGCCCCAAGCATACTTTTTTCCCGTCTGTCCCAAACTGCGTGAAACAAAAACTTGACGATTTTTCTTGCTTTCGGTCGTTTCACCTTTTCGCGTCCCTCGCGTACTTTTGTCCCAACTTTCCCGCAGACCGCTTGGGACAAAAATGTCTGACTTAGCCGATTTTATTTGTATTTCAGCCCCAAGCATGGTACGATGAACCTTGGTATGAACCGCACTGGTATGACCCGAACCCTTCAGACCTGAAATTCTTTAAAACAACCCTGCAACCTTATTTTTTGCATTTTTCTCCTTTTTTCTAACTCGTTGGGATTTCTTCTTGGATGAGAGAGTTAGAGAGAAGCCGAGGGGCCCCTAAAAACATGATTTCGGGCCTTGAATCAATCTACTTGCTCAGGAATGAATAATTTGATGCATGTTATCAAAATTACCTTGAGGGTGAATTTTGGATAACAGGTGTTCAAAACTTATAGAAACATCAAAGAATTGATGAAGATCGTGAATATGACCTGTTATCCAAAATTCACCCCTCAAGGTAATTTTGATAACATGCATCAAATTATTTAGTCCCAAGCAATTATATTGATTCAAGGCAAAAATCATGTTTCTGGGGTCCCCTCGGGTTCTTTCTAACTCTTCTGTCCAAGAGGAAAACCCAGCAAATTTTAAAAATGTGAAAAAATTGCAAAAAATAGGCTCAGGCTAGAAAAAATTGTGAAAAATGGCTAAGTCTTAGTCCTCACAACAGTTGGGATGTTTGGGACATCTGGGCGCGAACACCGAAAGGCCGCCAGGTGGTCTGCGCAGCATTTGGGACAAAGGGACGAGCGGGACGCGGAAATCCGAACTGGCCGAAAAATAGAAAAATTTGACTAATTGTTGAAACAGGTAGTCTGGGACATCTAGGAAGTGAGTACGCGGAGGATGCAAGTCAACTGAAAAGACTTAAGGCAGCCCGGAACAGTTGGGCCAAAGGTACGCGAAGTACGTGAACCAGCCGGATCGGCCGAGATGAGAACTTAAAGTCCAGGACAGTTGAGACAAAAGGGCGCGAACCGGCCGAACCGGGTGAATCGGGAAAATTTGTCCCAAACAGTCCAGGACAGTTGGGATGATAGTACGTGAACCGGCTGGATCGGCCGAATAGGGAACTTCAGCACTGGGACAAATGGGACAAAGGGACGCATGGGACGCGGATAGCCGAAGGAGCCGAAAGCCAATCAGATCACGCCACGTGTCACCGGCAGAAAAGGGACATGGAAGCCCATTTCAGGTGGTTCGGAAGAATTTGTCCCATGCAGCATTTGGGACAAATGGGACAAAGGGACGCATGGGACGCGAAAAGCCGAAGCGGCCGAAGGAGAAGAAGAAAAGTCAACGTTTGGTCTGGAAACTTCAAACGGCCATAACTTTTGACTCCGAGCTCCGATTTTCACAAAATTGGACTTTCTGGAACGAGCACGACGTCCTCTACGCCACCAACACCCACATTAAAATTTTCATAAAGGAGAGGTTATTCCACACAATCCCCTCACCTTCATACCAACCAGTCAGTTAATGCTCATTCCCGTCAAATGACAGAAAACACCTGCCAGACCCAAAAATAGCTGCCCGCACTCAGAAGGCCATAACTTTTGCATTTCTCAACAAAATTGCACAAATATGGTACCGTTGGAATCGTGGCTCTGAGCCCAATGTATAGAAATCAAGAAATTCTATATTTGATTAGAAATTGATGGATGTTTTTAAGAAAATGTGGCTGGGTTCAGAACAATGTTTTATTTAGTAGCTGGGAGTGCAATTAAGAGGCATGGTCATCATTCTTTCTCTGCTGCAGCACATGGGATAGTATGGGGAGCCTTTTTCAAGTAATGTATAACCATTTCACTCCATTTAATACCTCTTATAGGTGGTTGAAGGACAGATTTCAGGATTTCCATTTTCCCCTCTCTCTCTCTTCTCATTTTTTCTATAAATTGGAGTGTTGGGCTCATTATAAAGAGAGAGTTTTTGGGTAGCAAAGCTTTGCCAAAATTGTTTTGTGAAGCCAATGTGTTGCAGGCCCTTGTAGTGGACTCCTTGCATGGTGATCCAGGCCCTTATCTTGTAATAGATTGAACTGTGCATATTATGAAGCAATAAAATACCAGTTTGTGGATGTATCTTCCCCTGCTGTGTTTTCTTGCATTCTTCTTGCCCCTTTAATATTTCTATAAGAATATTGTGTCTATTTATTATGTTCTTGCAGGGATTCATTATCATTGTGTATGCTTGGAATATTGTTGTGAATGCATTTTGCTAGATTATGGTGAACTGTCATCACCTCTTCTAGTGTGCACTTTGCCTCTGTATTTCACACATTTGGAGACTACTCTCCCACCCTCCTTTTTTGGTGTATCACCTCTTTAGTGTAGGCTTTCATTTTATGCATTCTCTCTCCCTGGTCCCTTGGAAATTTAGATTAGAACAGTTAGCTTATCCTGCATTAGAGTAGATTGTGGCAGGTAGTTTAGGAGTAAGAACCAGCTTTCTCTAGAGGTCTATCTCAAGTAGCAAGTCCCACAACTTGGAGATAGTACCCATGTTATCCAATCACACTGTGAGTTCAAGTATATGCACAGGGGTGCTGTGATTCGGTGATAACATGACCCATGGAAAATAATTGAATAACAGGGCCTTATTATCTATTATATTCGTGAGAATAATGCTAAAATACCATCTATGGAGAAGTAAAATCAACATGTTCATGGTTTATAGAAAAGTTATTTTAATAGCTACAAAATCAAGAAAGAATCATGAGATGTTTTGATGATTATTTTACCTTCAAAACAATAGTATTTCTCAACTATTAAGTTCCAGTTTGGACTTTCTAACAACATTTCTGAATTTGGGGCACTTATCCACAATTTAGAGTGGGCAAGGAAGAAGGGAATCAAGAATTTGTTTGTTTTTGGGGACAATGAGCTTGTCATTCATCACATGATAGGTTCTAATTCTTGCAATAACCCATTAATTAGAACATATAGACATATTGTATGGGACATGCTTGAGGATTTTTTGTCTTTTAATATTAAAGCTATTCCTCAAGATATAATTGAACATGTTGATTGGATTGTATCAATTAGATCTAAATTTGATATACCTATTGATATCAGAATTAATAAATTACACCATCAAATAAAGGTTTTAGTGAGGCCATGTATTATATATAATAACATGCATTAACATGTTTCCAATGATAATGCACATGTAATTAGATTTAGTACATGAAGAGGAATAATTTTCTACTCAAAATCAAGTTAGAATGTAGAATAGATATGAGGACCAGATTACGCAGCTCAAGATAAACCAAATCTCAAAATACCTTGTCACTTTGGAAACCATCTTAGGTGAAAACAATGAAATGAAGCGTGAGAGGGAAGTCCTTGGTGTAGGGATATATCAACATGAAAATGTCACCATTATTTATGTTAAGAGTCTCAATCTTGGTAAAATATGTTCACAAGCTGAAAAATATTCATTTGTTGAGCTTTCTAGATACTATGTAGATGTTTTTGCTTGGAAATACAATGATTTATAAGATTTTGATCCTTATTTAGCTCATCATACTATTGAATTAGAGGTTGGTTCAAAACTCATTAGATAAAAACAAAGACCAATTAATCCCAAGTTAGATCCCTTGATGCAGATACAACTTATAAAATTCTTTGAGTCTTCCATTATCTTCCCTATTAAACAGACAACTTGGGTAGTTAACCTTGTATCAGAAAGAAATAAAAATGGTGATATCAGGTTATGTGCTAATTGTTGTGATCAAAATAAGTCTTATATTAAGGATCCCTATCCTTTTTATTCCATGGAGTAGATACTTCAATGGCTTTCTGGTTCATAAATATATTCTTTACTTAACGGGAATAGCAGTTATAAAAATTAATTGTCAATGAGCAAGATCAATTTAAAATATCATTTAATACTAAATCGGTAACCTATGAATATAAAAATATTCCTTTTGGTTTTTCCAATAAAAGTGAAACCTTTTAGAGAGCTACAAACATGGAATTTCAAGGTATCATTAACAAGGTTTTGTTGATTTATTTGGATGATATCTCAATGTTTTCAAATCTTTCAAGTGACCACTTACCCCAGCTTAAAGCAGTGTTTGAAAGATGTATAGAATATAGTGTGTCACATAATCCCAAAAAGTGTGTGAGGGTATGCTTCTTTTCCATATCATCTCAAAACATGGTATGAATATTGATCCAAAAAGAGTAAGTGTTATTCTTTCGTTAACATTCTCAAAACATGAAAAAAACACTTCAAATTTTCCCTATTAAAATTAATTTTATAATAAGATACATTTCTGATTTTACTTAACTCTTGAATCCATTCACCAATATTCTTAAGAAATATTATAATTTAACTTGCTAAAAAGGAGTGAACAATATTTAGGCCATAAAATAAGCCATAGGTTCATTCCCAACACTCATAAATCCTAATTTTTCAAAATATTTTATGTTGTATGCTTACGCTAACTTGGATACCATTGTAACAATGGTGACACATCAGGATAAGGAAGGATTAGAGCATCATACTCTCTTCCACATTAGGTGTACTATTTCCTATACACACTTTCTACTTACTTATACATACATATTACTCTAATTTTTCATATAAACAACTTTGACTTCTTTCGCGATTCTTTTGCATATTTTTCCTTAATACACAAAAAGAAGCATCTCACATCAGCAAACAAAAGCTCCAACAACATACTATTATGGATACACTTCACCCATAGGATCTACTCCCCTTTCTTAGTTTCCACACATCACATTGCTATCACTTCACATTTCACTTGTCCACTTGGTGTGATATCAGAAGCAATTTTATCTATACGCTTTCAAGGTACACATCTTCTATCTACTTTATGCTATCTAGTATTCACTCAACATTATAAAGTGGGGGAGAATATAGACACAAATATATCCACTTGGGTATATTTCTAGTGCCTAAAGCATACTAATATATACATGATTCCTAAGTAAGGAAACTAGTGGTTGACAACTACTTTTGTCCTTGTTTATTTATCTCTTATTATCTTTCTGGACTTACACATCTTATGACCTGGCCATAACATAACTTATTTATCTTTTATGGCCTTAGAAACTAGAACTTAGATATGATAGAAGTGTCCAGGGGATCCTATCGCTCCTGGTAATTCCTAACAATATTTATCATTTTCTTACTCTTTTGGGTCTCTTTTACTTCAACATATTTTAACACCTTGGTTCAACCTTTTTGTTGTCAATTACAAAATTGTGTAGACACTAAATCGTGCACTTTGGATATATTTCTAGTCTTGATCACATACCACTATTTATATGATTTATAAGCGAGAAAAGTACTAAGTGATCACTTTATTCGGCCTCTTTGCTTGCCTTATATTTTCCTTTTTTGCCTTACGCTTCTTATTGTATAGTTTGTATTTTGATACTTCAATATTTCTGAATCTAGACACCACTGCCTAACAAGGACATCGACACCCAGGAACCCCTATCCCCTCTTGGAACCCCTTACCTCTTTGTATCTTGCTCACATATTTTAGGTATTTTCTAGCTGTTTGGGCATCTTACTTCTTACTAATTAGCCTTTTAGTGGTTAATTACGACATTCAAATAAGGGAATAATATAAATGGTTAAACCTTGTCATAAAACAACATCTCTCTATAAAAGGTCAACCATTCTCAATGGTGCCCAGGTGCACTTACTTATGACCAACTATCCACCAAGTTAACATGGGATGTCGAGTCACCCAGACATGTCCTTATATTTAAAGTATCTCATAGCATGCACATCTCAATTTCCTTAAAAAATCCATATTCTCTAACTATCAACAAAACACCATGATTGACATTGAAAAAAAACTATTAAAATTGGGTGCTTTATCGAGGATCTTGCATTTTGATATATCTCCAAAGTATGTTACCTCACCGATCTCTACACCATACCCCCTTTCTCATCTGGATATGATTTTCAAAAGTGACACATGATTTATATGCATCTTGTCATATTAAAGAAGAGTCTCACATACATTTCCCCTAACATTTTCCTCATCCATTGACTTATTTATTCCTTGATCCCATTCTTCACCACTCCTCTTACTATTATAATGTTTCAAACATTCAAATTTAAATTCTTCAATACATCTCTTTTTTTCCCTCAATTGTACCACTAGTTCATATTTGATGAAAACTGTGACAAAATCGAATCATAAAATTGTGCCACTATCTTTTTCTTTATTATTAGTTAAATTGTGAAAAAGTGTTTATCATTATAAAAATCTATGTATTTCAATGTATTCCAATTTTATTATTCATATACCATCTTTATTTATGCGGCTAGGTTTGATTTAATAAATTATCTTTATTTAGACATAGTTGTGACTAGGATTAATTTGTTCATAATATACTTGGAAAAAGTATAAATGTCATGCATTTGAGTGATCTAATTTTTCAATTGAAAACTTTTCCTTATATTTAATATTGCCATGATGTAATTTTTCAATATAATTAAGTGATCTTAGATGTCATGCATTTACTCCTAATGAATAGTTGACCAATTTCAACTTTATATTTTAGAGGACGTGGGACAGGATTCCACTGGTCATGAGACCAACAGTTGAAGGTGCTTTCCTATACTTTCTTAAAGCTTTAAACTCAGATATTTCCATTATGATTCAATCAATGGGAGGTATACATTTACCCGTAGCCTATAATATTGCTATTAGAGCTGAAAATTGCTTAATTCAAGTTGGTAAACTTGTACATATGCCACCTAGTCCTTTATATCTAGAACTAGGAGCTCCAACCACTAGTCAAGCACCCACATTGAATCCCATTCCAGCCCCTAGAAATCAAAGCAATAGTGGGACTTATACTACTTCAAGCACTTCAAAATAATTGTAAGAGGTTATGAAACACTACCGAACCTATAAAATGAGCTAGTGACTATTAAGAGATAGCAAACTCAAATTTGTAGACCATATCAACCTCCAAATCAATATCAAGTTGGGCCCCCATATCAGTAAAATAGACCACCAAATCAGGCTAGAAATCAAAACCAGAACCAAGGACAACCTCAAGTTGTGAGGCCATTCGAACCATATGTTTCAAATGTGGCTTCAATGTTAAGAGCCTTGGTTCCACCATAGAACAACATGGCATAGGAGTACGACTGGTGTTACCCTTGCAATATACATCAAAATTAATCAACATGTTTCAATGGTGCACTAAACAAGGCCTTGATGGTACAGACCATTGGTGTATCCCAAGAACCAAATCAATAATGAAATCGATAGCACAAAACTCTGCAAGAGGCACCTCTAATGGAAACCACATTGGTCAATTGGCACACAAAAGGATTTTGTGGAGTTAATCAACCTCTTTTTTAGGGTATAGCTGCTAACACATTGTCGAATAAGAGGAACATAGGGGAGGGACAACCATCTAATCTAGTTGTTTCTCAGCCCACACCTACACAAAAAGGATTTGGTAGACCAAATGCAGCACTAAATGTGAAAAATCAGCCTAAGGCACCCATTGTAGCGGAACATATTCATATTCAAGCACCAGATAAGGTCACACCAAGTAAGGGAAAAAAAATGATAATTCATCCCCCTTCAACATTATTGATCAGATGAATAAAACACATGTGAAAATTTCCATGTGGGAGTCACTGGAAATCCCAGGACAATGAGATTCAATGGTTCAAGATGCAATGGCCAATTGGTCTACCTCAAATGTATCAAACCGAGGTTAGGATAAAAATATCACTAATGTAGTGCAACAAAGAGTTTGTCAACAAAGAAAAAATTTGAATCCTCCACCATTCTATGTGTCATTGGTTGTTGGGAACCAATTGGTACATAATTGAATGATTGATTCTGGTGTAAGTAGCTCAGTGATGCCAAAGAAAATAGTAGATCAATTGGGTCTAAAGTGTGAGTTAGTGTTGAAAGGAGTAGTGCAACTAGATGGTACAGTAGTAGGAATGGTTGGGGTAATCAAAGGTTTAATCCTAACACCACATGCCTATCCGAATGTCACAGTCTTGCAAGATGTGTCTATAATTTACCTCCCACTACTCTTTGCACTGTGTTTGTCAAGAGACTTTACTACCAAAATAGGTGGATATCTATCAACAGATTATTCACACATGCTATTAAAAATAAGGTATGGAGCCAAGACAACCATCAGGTCAAAACCAATTGCAAATTTTCACATTGAGCCTCATGTGCCAAGTCCTATCAACACAAATTACTTAGCCTTCGATCAGGAGGAGTGTTCAACTAATCAAGAAATAGGTATTGAGGTTGAGGGTATCCCAGATTTAACTCTAGATGAATGGGAAAACAAAAGGCACACATTCGGCCCATTTAAGGAAATTAAATAATTTTAATTGGGTTTGTATTATATATACGAAGAAAATTCACCCATTCCTAATATCACCTAGCCGGAAAATAGTGATGATGATGAATTTTAGCAATTATATTTTGATGTTTCAAGAAGCAAACAAGGTGCTGGAAGGGGTGCAATGTTAGTTTTACCATAGAACATCAAGTATTATTCAGTGTTTTGTTTCCAGTTTGCATGTTCAAACAACACATCTGAATATAAGGCCTTGATTCGTGGACTTCATTGCGCCAGGAAAAGAGGCATAAATAATTTGTAAGTATCTAGTAATAGTGAGCTAATCATCAATAAAGTTATAAGGAAACATGTTGTAAAGAATGACCTACTCAAGAGTTACAAAAATAGGGCATGGGACATAATTGAAGACTTTGAAGTTTTCAACAATGTTTCTATACCCAGGAAGAAGAATGAAGTTGTAGATAGTATTGTAGCAGTTAGAGAAACATTTGATGTGGTTCATAGTATCAAAAGAGACAAAACACAAACACATATCCATATGATTGTAAGGCTAGTAGTTCCAGATAATAACACAAGCTAGCAAGTGTTTGAGAATGATCAATAGATCATCAATTTCTTGCAAGAAGAGGTTGAATTATCAGCTAGGAAGCAAGAAAAATTAGAGTAGTAGTATAGGGACCATGAAGTGCAACTATGGTAAAACAAACTTCTAAAGGGTTTGGTAACATTGGAATCTATCTTCAACCCAAATGACCAGTTCTGTAAAGAGAAAGCCAACCTATAGGTCAAGGGAGAAGATTCATATCCAATTTTAGTTTGGGAAGGAAAAACACTCCAAATCGGTAAGTTGGCCACTGAGCAAGAGAGATATGAGTTCATATGACTTTGCCAAGAGTTTCCAGATGTCTTCGCTTTGAGTTATGAGGACCTGTGAGGGTTTTATCCAAAGTTGGCACAACATATCATTGAACTAGATGCAGATGCTAATCCCTTCAGGCAGAAGCAAAGATAACTCAACCCACACATTGAGCCTCTTATGAAGAAATATCTAAACAAGATAATAGAGGCAAGCATTATATTTCCAATCAAGCACTCGATTTTGGTTGCCAACATGGTCCCAGTCAAGAAGAAGAATAGCAAAATAAGGTTGTGCATGGACTTCTGAGACTTGAATAGGGCATCTCTCAAAGACCACCATCCACTCCCATCAATGGAACAAATCTTGCAAGTGGTATCTGGGATGGAAATATTTTTCCTCCTTGATGGTTACATTGAGTATAATGAGATAATGGTAAAAGAAGATGCCCAGTTCAAAATGACTTTCACCACTAAGTTGGGGCACCTATGCCTACAGGAAGATGTCATTCAAATTGTCTAAAGTCAGAGCCAATTTTACAAGGGTGATGGACATGAAATTCAAGGGGTTGATTAACAAAGTAGTGCTTATATATCTTAATGATATCATTGTGTTATCCAAAAATGTAGTGGATCACCTTTTTCATTTGAGACAAGTATTTCAAAGATGTAGGAGATTTGGGGTATCATTAAATCCCAAAAAAATATATATTCCTGGCTCATGAAGGCAAGCTCCTAGGCCATATTGTGTCAAAGGAATAATTGACGATCAACCCAAAAATATTTGAAGAAATTTTAGTATTTCCCTTGCCAAGCCATAAGAAGGCTCTTCAGAGCTTTCTAGGAAGGATCAATTTTGTTCGCAGGTTTGTGTCAATTTTTTCCGCTCTTGTGAATCCAATAATGCTGATGTTAAAGAATGGCATGGAATTTAGGTGGAAAACTAAAAGAAAAGTGAGTTTTGAAGCAATAAAAGAGGCTATATCCCAAGCTCCAACTCTCGTCAGTCCAGACTTCTCCAAGGAATTCATGCTTTATGCCTTTGGTACTGGGAACACAATTTCTGCAATCCTAGTGCAACAAAATAAAGAGGGGTCTAAATAACTGGTTTCCTTCTTTAGTCAAAGTTTGGAGGACTATGAATTAAGCACGTGGGGTTCATTAGCTAGGCAATATCCTAGCACGTGGGTTCATATTGAGGTAATTAAAATTAACAAAATTAAAGTCAATATACCGGTAGACATGAGGGGATGAAAGGGTTTAATTTATTAATGTTTTGAATCAGGTATTGGGGGTAGGTTAGAGAGGTGGGCTAAAGGAAAGGGATGTTTAATTTCAATATAAAACTAAAACATTTGAACCCTAGTTTTTAAAAGTAAATAACTTAAAATTGGAAAAGTAGTGTGGTTATAAATTAAATTATAATATCTTTTTTTATAAATAAATATAGATTCTTAACCAAGAAATAATAATATGGTAGAAAACTAGGATTGAGTATGTTTTTCAACTCAAGTGATATTATTTCACCATATTAACTATTTGAAGAACTATTGATAAATAATTAAAGCTTAACATATATAAGGTGATTTGTAATTGCTCTTCAATGAATTCAAACTATCTTTCAAGATGAAATGCATATTAAAAAAATGAGTGAGAAATATAATATATTTTTTGTCTAATATATTAGGGTATAAATAAAAAGGGGTAAATAAAATTGTAATTGAAAAATGGGTAAGTAAGGTACATTGAAAAAATAGGGGGTATTTTCATTCTAATAATATAACAGGAGGGGGTATTATCAATTGAATAATTAGAGGTAGAAACTAGAATTAAGGGTATTCTTAAATACCCTTCGAACGCACGTGTTATACCATACTTTTACTAAGTGAACCCCCCATGGAATTAAGATACTCCATCAAAAAGCATGTCCTTGTAGTGATCAGGAGCTTGAAGAAGTTCAAACACCTAGTTTAAAATAACAAAATCCAATTTCTAATCTCTCATGTGGGAGTAAAGGAATTCCGTCTGAACAAGGATCTAAATGAGAAATGTGCAGGATGAATCAATTGGGTCATGGAATATGACATTGAAATTAAGGTCACTAAGCTAGTTCATGGAAAGGGACTGTGTGAATACCTAGCCTCGAACCAACAGGTTGATGCAAGTAATGAAAATGGGATTGTTTTGGTACTACAAAATGGTCAAGAACAAGAAAATGATGATTTTCTTATTCCTTTTTGGACTCAAAATATGATACACTTCCTAAAAATAGGTCTATGTCCTCTAGAAATGAGCAAATAAAAGAGGATATACTTCAGATTACAAGCCATTCCATATGTGCTTGTTGATGGTGTATTATTCAAGAAAGACATCAATGGCATTCTACTAAGATGCATTGGAACAGGTCAGATTGAAAAGGTGTTATAGGATTTCCACAATGGAGAGGTCAAAGGTCATTTTCCCCCATGGGTAACACCTCTCAAGATAATGAAGGTACATTATTATTGGCCCACAGTGTTTAGTGACTTCTACACATGGATAAAAAGGTGCAAAAAATGTGTGTTCTTTAAAGGTAAAGAAAAGTTAGCAGCGCTTCTATTGCACCCAATTTCAGTTGATTTTAACCATTTATAAAATGGTGATTGGACTTCATTAGGGTCATAAATTCAAACTTATAGCCAAGGTCACAAGAGGAGTCTCATAGCATACATACTATTTCACTAAATGGAACGAGGGTGGTAGCGCTCAAGGAAGCTCCAGAAGTCTAGTGTTACTAGACTTCTATGAAGGGATAGTGACTAGGTTTGGAGTACTAATCACTATCATATCAGATGATGCCTTAACATTCCTAGGTTCCAAGATCATAGAATGGGCTGTCAAGAATGGAACCTACTTGAGCACCTCTTCAAACATTTATCTGCAGGGTAATGGGTAGGAAAAGTCAACAAATAAGAATTTGCTAAGGATCATCAGAAGGAACTTAGATGAAAATAAAAGGGCATGCCATACCAAGATCAAATCAGCATAATGGGCTGATAGGATCACACCAAAGAGGTCAATAGGTAATTCCCCTTACAATATAGTCTATGGGAAAGTAGCAATGTTGCCTATGCTCCATTAATGTTATGGATGCATTGGAGCTCATGAAGTAGCGTGAGTTGTATGAGTTTGAGCCTATGGAAGCTAGGTATGAAAAAATGATGGAATTGGAAGAAATTAGAGAACATGCAGTTTAAATGATAGGGAAGGATCAAGCCTTATTCAAAAGATGGTTTGACAAGAAAGTAAGAGCAAGGACCTTTCAAGAAGGGGACCTAATTCTGAAATGGGATGCATATTGGGAAAAATTAGGCAAGCATTCCAAGTTTGATGCCATTTGGAGTGGCCCCTACATAGTCATAGGATGTGAAAGTAGCAATGCCTTCCAATTGTCTACCTTGGAGGGAGAGGAGATTCTGATTCTGGTTAAGGGAATCTATCTTAAACATTGTTACTGAAAGGAAAAGGTTTCACCCTTGTAAATATTAACCTAGGATTTTAATTCCTGTAAGTGTGTGCGCACATTGTCTTGTTGTAGTGTAACTCTCAATTTCCCTAAGTGCTTTGGCACAGGTCTTATTTCTCCAAGGTTGTATCGTTGTTTAGTTCAGTGTGCCTATGGTACATTTCAAAAGTAGGTGAAAAATCTAGGTCAAGATAATTTTCTACTCTCAGAAACCTCGTTTTTAAATATTTTCTTATAAAAATTGATAGTACAATCAGTGGGGTAGGTTCATGATTCAAAATATAATATCAGATTCAAAATATAATATCAACATCAGGCTATCATTCATGACCCCATGCCCAATGGATATTTTATGGAAACTAATCTTCCACCTAGCAGGCAGGTGATCCTGTGAGTCATCAAATTCTTATTGAATTTTGCCCCTCAGGAAATTTTTTTATCAAACACAACCTTCCACACAAGAGAAATGAAGAATTCAGTTTAGTCATGCAAGCCCACATTTCAAATCTAACAATAAGGTTACAGGGAGGCTTTGCAATGGTAGTGGAAGATGGGAAAATGAATGGCCAATGGAAATGTTGAAGAAGATCAAATCTCAAGTGAAAAAATAGAGAAAGGCTTGAAGTTTTCAGACTTCACATTTTTGGGGATCTCGGGAAAGGGGAGTTGAAATAAAATAAGAAAGCTAACTCAATAAGTCAAAATCTAGCCCAGAGTGAGTTGGCTTGAAGCAAAGAAAAAGGCCAACGGAAGCCTCCACGTGTCTCTTTGGAACACTTTTGGTATGATTCTTAAAATAAATATTCTCAAACGAGTGCAGGCTCTCTATATCGTCAAAGCCCGAGAAATTTGTATTGGCCGTTGAAAATTCTAACCATGGGAAGAGCCAGAGGAAGGCAACATATGCCTCATCAGCGAAACTTTAAAGGTAAAATCCAAATGCAGGTCCCTAAACAAGTGTAGGCCCTCCAAGTTTCTAGGGTCCAACATAGTTGCTCCTAAATAGGTGGAAAAGGAATAACACAATAAAAAAAGAGGACTGAAGCAACATGTTCGCAAACAGTGCCAAGTGTTGGCATGTCACATTCATAGGACCCTAAAAGGCAGTAAAAAATCTTAAGAATGTGTGGGGATTCCACAAGGATCTTACACAGACAACCTCCAAACCCAAAGCAATTTGGAAAATATTGGTAAAAGGTCAATTCAATGAAATATGAATCATGAAGCCCAGCAAGAATTTTAAATTCTTAGATGTTTTAAAATATTATGAGAGCCTATGTGGAACACATGACCCTGACCTTCAAATGATCATAACTTTCGACTGAAAGCTCAAATTTGAACAAGAGAGGAATTTTGGAAAGATCTCGATGTATTCTACTCAACTCTGACTGGATATCTTTAAATTAGTGAGACTCAGTTCTTAAAAATGAAAAATACAATCTACCATTTTCGAGGCTGTCAGGATTCTCACTTACCACCATAATGAAGTATGGGATTCCTTTCTTGCCCAACAAGGAACAACACATGGAGGCATGGGTTTTGCATTGGAACCCATCACTTTTACAGGAAAATGCAAGTCTTTTGGGGTGGTTGAGGAAGGATTCGATTTCTTCTCTCCTTTCCCTCTCATATTCTTCATATATATTGTAAGGAGGGGAATTTTTCTAGTGGTTGGACATTTTTGGATTTACACCTTCCTTTCTTCTGTTCTCTGTAAGTGGATTTGTGGGGTTCAAACCTCCCATTCAAACTATAATGCAAGTTTGTGCCTCTTGGCCATTGTAATGGACTATATCAAATTTTGGAGCAATAAGATAAGTTTTTGGATGATTTCAACCCTCTCTTGTGTTCATTGCATCCTCTTGATCTATCATTGCAATTCATTTCACTGTGCATGGTGATTGTATTTCTTTTAATGGTTTGTGTTTAATTGCAAAACAAGTGTTCAACATTCCTTTAGTGCATCAGCTTTGTTAGTTAGGTTTATTTTCTTGCATGTTCCTAACCCTGTCTCCTTGGCAGTTAGAGTAGGTTTTAGATTAGATCCTCTACAAATTGTATGTGTGCACCTAAACAAAGGAATAGGAACCGGCGTTCATCTCGAGATATTTCCTGATTACAAAGTCCCAGACTTTGGGAAAAACTCCATGTTATGCAATCACACTGACAATCTCAACCCATTGAGTTGTAGACATTTAGGGGTGCTTTGATTATGCATCAACAGGTCCACTCCAAGTCTTCATTCAAAAATTGACTCTTTTCCTCTGTTATCTCTTGGAAAGGAAGATCATACATGATTTTCTATTTGGTCCTCCTTCCAATCCTAAAAATTATTACATGAAGTTGGCATCATTACTAAGACAATTATTTCATACTTTCCAAAATGAATTTTGAGTTGTAATTGATCATCATCAGCATGAATACCATCTTAATTCAATGAAAGTAGATTAATTTTTGGCTAATTCAAGAAACACCTATATAAAAGAGGGTATTGAAATGAAAGGAAAACAACAATTTACAGGGCTTCCTACTACTTCTAGTGTACAAGCATATCACAATATGATCATTTATAATGTGACAAAGACTGTGAATAAATATAATGTGATAAAGACTTAAAAAATCCACAATGAAAATTTGATTTCTTTTATAATTGTGGAATTTCCCACAATTCTAATGATAATTCACAATAATAAGAAATTCATTTGTGCGTCCATAATTTAGAATTGTAACTATTTTAACAATTTTAAAACTTTAATCACAGTATTATAATTTCAACAATAATAAATATTTTACAACTTTACTATTATTTCAAATACAATTATTCAATTTTGAGAGAAACTTGTCATAAAAAATATTACATTTACATTTCTATAAAATAATTCACACTATATAATATTATTTTTTATAATTCTTATTTTATTTTCAAAATTATATTTTCAAAAAATTGTATTTAAAATAGAAATTATGGCATTTAATTAAATACTTAAAAACTAAAAAAATAAAAACATATTTATTTAAAACATAAGTTAGAAATTAGAAAATTAAAATATTAATAACATCTTTAAAATATAGATATACATTTAAGCATGAAAAAACATAATAAGTAAACAACAATAAAATAATAGAATGTGTGAAAGTATAAAATGTATTCAACCTTCCCTAGTGTAATTAACAATTGTAAGAGTTAAGCAAGGTATTAAGTGGTGCTTCATATATAGTGTGAAAAAACAAAACCATTAAATTTTATTCATCTCTAATTATGTTTTTCTTAAATGTGAACTTACAAACTAAAATTGAAGAATATAGATATTTTAAAATATTTAAATTGAGAAATGTGTTTTCTCCACAATGAAATTTGAAAAGTATGGATATTCCAAAAATAATAATTTATCTTATATGAAATTACGAATATAGATATTTTAAATTCATAAATTTGACTTTAATTATATTGTGAAATATCTATATAATATTTTAGAGAATGCACTAATTTATTGTAGATAATTCACATTTTTGTTTTCAAAATTAGTGTATTGTGGACTATCAACAAAAAATAATTTCGATTTATTGATTATTTATAGATAGAATTGATTAATGATTGTAATTATTTTTGGTTTCATAAAATATTCATATATAATATTCGGGTTATTATGTATATTATCCACACAAAATATTAAACTTGAAGGACATGTATATTACTCATGATTGAAAATTTTGACCTTGTTTAAGGATTTATCATCCGTGAGTAACTTATAGTAGTGTAGATTATAAACATTTATAGTTTTACTTATATTTTGTTAGTGTATATTATTAAAAAAAATAGAAATAAGTAACATATTAAATATCCCATAATACATGTATTTCAAATTTTTGTGGATAATACAAACTCAATATTATAATGTCTAGAATTTTCAAAAATTTATTTGAAACTTAGAAATGGTGCAAAAAATTTGAATCGGAATAAAAATTATTTACTATACATTTTGAACTAGTATTCAATGACATGCTAAATTTTCTAAAATATACATATAATTTATAAATTGTTAATAAATTTTGCACCATTTTTAGGAACTATGGCAGGTTTTTGACTTTCTTTGCAAACTCTCATCTTCTTCAGTTTATGTGGAGGATCATATTTATGTATATCTTCATTTTACCAACAAGATGGGGAGGAATGAAGTTTTGGGTGTCCATGTTCACGACACAAAAGAGTAACTAAATATAACACCACATGCAAAAAGAAACATAGAATTAAATGTAGTATATTATGAGATAGAACTAGTATGCGTAATCTAATATGAAAAAACATACAAAAGGAAAACACCATTTCATACAACTAATAGGCATGAAAAAATCATTTATGAATAATTTCTCTTCAGTAGGTGGCTTTAAAAACCTTTGCGGAACACATTCTACCACCCAATTATGGATGTATCAATTTGGCAACGTAAGGGGAAATCCCCTTTAGCACACACCAATTCATGGCTTTGCAATAGGCACTTGCCCCCATATACCGAAACGAGAGTGAGAATATGAAAACAAATAATTTTTGTTGCTTCAACTTATGTCATACATTTACAACATTTTAATTACCAATATATAACAATTAATAAAAAAAATTCTATACACAAATGTTCTACACATTATAAATATTTACAAATGTAATGAATCCAAAAAAATAAACTTATTATAATGTTATTCCATTTAACACATCTAAGAGCAATGAAATAACAACGAAGAGCTGGAAGATCACATGCAAATTTAATTATGATTTTTTATATTTTCTTACGATAAAAACAAATCAACATTCAAATCAAGAACTTATTTTATTCTTGTATAGAATATTAAGAATCATCTCAAACACTTATAACATTAAATGTGTTCATTTTGGTTAACTATAATTATATTAATGTTTGAGTTAGGATTTTAAGACATTTATTATTAAGGTTCTTGTTAAAAAATATGAATACAAATATTAATGGCATACTAGTGTGACATGAAAAATTTTAATTTCATAAATGAAAACGTGTGGAAAATTTTTTTGGTTTTCAATGTGATGAAAAACACACTGCACTTTTCAGCATATTGAAAAAAACAAAGTTTTTCCACATGTTAATCACTAAATATTAATCACATCAGTCAAAACATGATCTAAAACACAATTTGATTTTAATCATGTTGAAAAATACAGTGTGTTTTTCATGTTGTTGAAATTTTTTGTAGATTTTTTAATGTGCTGAAAAATAAATTGTGTATTTCAACAAGATGAAAAACACACTATGTTTTTCAAGAAGATGAAAAACGCGTTGTATTTTTCAACACGATGAAAATCACATTGTGTTTTGTATCGTGTTTTGACTTATGTAATTAATTATTATCTTATTATATTATTTTTGATTATGACTACCAACACACCTCTCAATGCCTTTGTAAGTTAGATAGCCATTATTTAAACAAAATTTAATCATGTCAAATTTAAACCTATATAGATATTTTATAACGTACATAAAATTCTAAGGGAAAATAGTGCACAGTTCTTAAATTTGATGGTGGGTTATAGCCCTCAAACAAGTTTTGTAAAGATCAGAATTTTTTATATGCCTTCTAAATTATGTATAATAATATTATTATAACAATAATAAAGATGAAAAGTATCATGATTTGCACCTTGATAATATAAATAATTTATAAATATGTTTATTAAATCATTTATCATGATATAAACCCCTTAAGGTGATGACATAAAGTTAAAAAGATTTAAAAACATATAATTACAATATTTGAAATATATATTCTAACATATAACTAAAAATATGATATTTATATATTTCTAAGATTAGCCATCAATGTATCTTTAAATAGGTATTATCCTGGCAAGAAATGATCTCTTCAACTTCTCACTAAACACTAAAAAACTATAATTGATTTTTTTAAATAGACATTTTTCACAACATTTTGCAACTACCATTTAAAATAACACTACAAATTGTTGTTTCTTCTCACATTTTCTTTCTCTTACGAATTAAATTTATTGCAATCTAATTATTGTTATCTAAATACTTGGAAATCCACTCATTGTCATAGTGTAACACTGTATAATGGTGTGAAGGAACTATGGAGGAGCTTGAATTATATAATGTTAACGGTGTTTATGGAGTCCAACTAACTTGTAATCCATCGTTTATTACCAGGAATTTCACAGACTCATTTGGGAAAACATGTATAAGGTGGAATGAAAATAATATTTCTCTTCTTTGAATGCTTATTAAATGGGGTGAACTATTTTGGGAATTAAACCCACCTCCCCAAATTAATTAATGTCGCCACCTTGATGGTCTTGTTGTGCTGGTGATACAAGGGATTCGAATCTTTTTCCATCTTCTAAAGGCTTTTCTTAATCCACTGGCACTAAAAAAAAATCCCTCTGGCAGTCTTTTCCCTAGCACATCATGTTCTTTTATGGTCATCTATGTGGTGCATGGTATGTATGTATGGGGGTGCACCATACAAAGGTGCATTTTTGGAGGAGGGTAGCTCTCGCCTCGAGTTCCATATGTTATAGTGGAAAGGGAAAATAGTAGGCTAGAGAAATATTTATTCGGTAAGTTTGGTGGCTCTAACCTTAACAATGAGGTTGTTAGAGAATGGGTGTGTATAAAGTGGAAATTAAAGGGTCATCTCATGGTGCTCACAATGGTGAATGAGTTATTCCATTTCTCCTTTCACTCAAAAGAGAATAATATTGGTGCCCTTCTAGGCATATTTTGGTACTTAGATCAAGGAAATATATCCATGACTAGATGGAAATTGGGTTTCACTCTATATAAAGATAGCATTAACAAAATCCCCATCTAGGTATGGCTCTCGATTCTTCCCTAGAGTTATAAGTAGATGATGTGATTTTTGGGATCAACAAATCTTTTTGGAAACTTTGAGTTGTATATCTACCAACCATATCTCAAAGGTGACTTATTTATACCATATTATATGTGAATTTTACCAAAGAGGCCATCCTTCTAGTATTTATTCTACTTAAGTCCAAATTTTGGAATAGTTGCAAAAAATATTGTACGAAAAATGCTTTTGTATGGAGTGAAAGTTGTTGGGTTACAACTCCAAAGGCTATAGGGTAAATAAGAAGGAAAATTTTTTTGGAAGAGAATCAAGGAAACCACTACCATGAGTGAGGTAGGAAGACCTGTGGAAACTCAGTAGGGGTGTGGAGTAGGGTAAAATGGGAGGGTACCAAGGTTCTTGGTAAAATAAAAAAATGGAAAGAAAAGGAGACCACGCTAAGGGATATTTTTCGTAGATAAGGATAAAGGATATTTAGTGGCGTAACTAATAGGATGTTTGGATTAAGGAGGATTGTATTCCTAATTCCTTGCCCAATCGAAAAAGGATGAAACAAAATGAGATGAAAAAAGGAATAGGATTTGGAAGGTAAAAAAGAAGATTCTATTAAGCAAGGTCAAATCTTGGAAGTATGAGAAGAAGAAAAAATAAAATGGGGAGAATTTAGTGAGCATGAAAAGGAGAAACAAGAGGTCAAGTCCTCAAAATACATGGGCCTTCCCAATCAACAATCTAAAACAAAAAATCAAACTTTAAAGGGAGAGTAAATTTTATTATATTTGCGATGGGAAGGATTGATATATAGTTCTTACGTTAGAAGTATGTGACTGTATGTTGAAATTTACTCTCCTTAGGAAAAGTGTTGGGTGGAAAATTGAGAAAAAGAAGGTTAAAACCTAGTGACACACAAATAAATTCCCACATCTTGGCTTAACCTAGTGTTAGGAATACTAGGAGTACACAAGTGGTGTGTGCACTTTGTATAACGTACAAGGTAATCTCTCTAAAAACCCAATACCAAACTAATTACCTTCATTCTCATATGTTTTCATTATTATAACAATAATGTATTGATAATCACTTGTTTATACTTAGAAGTAAACTATAAGATAATAATAATAAATAGATAAATCCCAATATGAAATAAAATGGAGGACTCATAATAATACCATCCAAAAGTATGCAACACATTATTTTATTCAAAGATCAATATTTTATATATATTCTCATCCATTTATATCCCTAAAATCATTGTTATTTATAGACAATAAAGGCCAAAAAGTAAAACTAGTTGCAATTTGGATATATAACTCTAAAATAGAGAATTCAATGGCACATGTTAGCACATCCTACAAAGGTTGAGTAGTTACATCATTTTTCTAATTTAAGGGGAAGATATTCCTAAAACCCCTTACCTTGATAGTTGTACATCATGACAAAACAAACTAGCTAGAAAGAATAAATAATTCACCTATTTTAGTGATACATGATAGAAAATTGTGTATGGCCCTACATTAAACACCCAAGGTTTGAAAATTTGATCTCATGCTAAAATAGATGGGATGAGTGGTAAAAGACTCTATTTTTCATGAAGATTAATTACCATAGTGTTTCTTCCAACACACCAAGTATCTCAACTGATATTCATGCTTCTTTCCCTTTTCCCAGTTTCTTGCTAGCTTCTCCTTGCTCTTGCATTCTCCTTTTGTGGGATTTTAGCCACCATAGTCTAACCTCCTCCACCCAATGGTTTTCTAACCATTTAATTTACTATGTGGTATTAAACCCACCTACTTCCATCCACCTATGTCAAAAGCCTTCATGGCTTTAGTAACTCGTCATTTTCATGTCTTTTATACTAATTTCTACTACCTCATTCTTCTCATCCCTAAATAATCTATGAGATCTTTTATAAGCTCATTTTATTCCCCTGCATTGTTCAAAATATTCAATTACTCTACATCTCTTCCTCTTCCTCTTAAAGTAACTCCATCTCTTCTAGTTTTTCTCTCACATGTTTAAATAACTCAAATGGATATAGTTGTGACTTATTAAAGGCTATATCAACTACATTTTATTATTTTATCTCTTTATCATTTTTCTCTTCATCACTCACACATATCTTATCATTCATGAGAGTCAAAATAGTGTTTTCCACACACTATTGTATCACAATTCATAAGTATAATTAACTCAATTTCATTTCATTTTATGAGTTCTATAAGTAAACCACTCTCAAAATTTTCAATAAGTTTTTCATGTTCCTCCCTTCACATCTTGGGAGCTCAAACAACTCAAGTATTTTTCCTCTTATGACTATAATATCTTCCTTTGTTGTTCTCTTTGCTTCCATATGTAAGCATATGGCTTCTTCACTCGTGAGGATTCTCCATAACACCTTCCATACATTATGAGCTAAATGGCTCAAATATTCCTCTAATGATTTTGAGCTTCCTAAGTATCACTTTCTTTTTCGTTTAGTTGTAACTTTATTTGGGAATCAATCTCTCAATGAATTTCTCTTCAATTTACTATATTTTCAGTTCTTTCTTTCTATACTCCTTTAAAGTGCATTGATGTTACTCTTCCTTGTTGTTGATATATCATCTCTTCGTTTTCTTCTCATGTCCCCTCTAAATGACTCCTCTTCATCATTCTTATGCACTTTTAAAAAATCTTTCCACTTCTTCATTTCTTCACATGTACAACACAAAAAACACTTAGGATAAAAAGCACATGAAGTGAGATAGCCCCTTAAAGTTCACACCAAAATGGAACTTCGTCCACCACTATTATGTTATCATTTTCCTTCATTTTCTCTTCTCCAATGCCTTCAAAAAGACAATTTTATCCTCTTCTGCAATTGTAGACATTTCTCATCATCTCTTCCTCTAACACGAGGATTCCTTTTATCTTCACATTTTTTCTTATGCCTAGAAAGACATAATATTTATTTATGTGCAGCTCTTGCAATCACTACTCAATATTTCATCCTTCAAAATGAGGATTTCCTTGATGTTTATCTCTTTTTCTCTTTTCTCTTCCATGAGACATGTTCCTCCTCCAATGAGTATGTTCTCTTCTCCACATCCATCTCCTAGAAATGATAAGAATGCATCTAGAATTTCATCCTCTTATAATTTAATCAGACGACATATTTCTTCTTCTATCATCTCTTTGGCTTCCTCTAGAGTTCCTTCAAGTGCTTCAACATCCATTTATTGATCCTCCGATATAATTCCTTCTTCTCCTTCATGTCTGATTGAAAAATTAGACATTTTTCTCTCTCATACATTAATAACATATTCAACTCCTCTCTTTCTCCTCTATCCTTCACAATAAATTTTTTTCTCATTTTGATAATTGTTTCTACATAAAAAATTTCTAGGTACCACATACACACTCACTCATTATTTCACCTTCCTCAAGAAAGAAATATTTTCCACATCTTCATATTTCCATTATTACTATTCATTCCAATATCCTTTTGAATCTTTTCCCTCTTCTTCCATACTATCTAATAAAGATTTCACAATCTCTAACTCCTTCCTCATCTCCTCAATTTTCCTATAATTTCTCCTTTGGGACTTGGACTCTTTCCATTCTTCATTCACATATCTTCCTTAGTTAGATATATCATATTGTTCATGGCTTACATCATGATGAATAGCTCCTAAAACTTTGTCTCTTATATCCCAATTTTATGTTCCACTTCATGGAAATTTAAGGCTTCCATCTTATTTTTACTCTTCTTGTCTTTCCTGGAAATCTTCTCTCTAAAGTTTTATCAACCCTTGCAGAGTGTACACCAAACTCTCCTCAATGTTAACACTTGCAACTAGCTACTTTTATTTTTCTGTTCTCTTTGACTCTACTTCCTACTAAGAAATTTCTTCAATCATAACTAGCATTAAACTTATCATATTTCTTCACAACATATGTACGAATTTCTCAAAAATGTTGCTTGCTTCCTTTTTTTATAGGAGGATCTTCAATGACCTTTTGATATTTCTTCACACTCTCCCTAGAAACTTGTCTTTCACATGTAACATGCCTACTCTACAAGCTCCTTGTTCACAAAATGGTATTGAACTCAAAACAAAGTCTTCTCACTCCTTAACATATGTATATTTTTAATAGTAGGAGTTCTCTTGCATAGCCTGCAATAAACTCCACACAATTTCTATCTTGAGCTTCAATGAGCTCTCTCTCCCCATTCAAACATTCTACAAGGCTTCTCTAACCTATAATATAAAAATTAAATTCAATGAGATCTCTTGTCTTCTACTCACTTTGAATTAGTGGAATACGCTCTACACACTCTTATTCAACTTGCACTTATGTAATTTGCATCCTTATTGTGCTTTGATTACTTCTACCTTCTGACAAACACTTTTGCATCCATATATATATATATTCTACTCCTCTAATCTCCCAAAAAACATTGTTATTTACAACCAATAAAGGAAAATATTTAAAACTAATTCTAATTAGAATTTATAACTCCAAAAATGGAGAATTTAATGACATATGTTGGCCCATCCCAAAAAGGTCGAGAAGTTCAAATCATTTTCTAATTTAAGGGGAACAAATTTAGGAAACTCCTCATTTTAACAGTTATAGATCATGAAAAAACAAACTAACTAGAAATTTTAAATTATTCCCCCACTTTTTTTGTGGTACATGATTGCACAATCTAGTGGATTCTCTTGCATCAAAATGTGAAAGAGGTGGTTATCCCTATTTTCAAGGCAAATTTCAATACCTAGGGTCCATGGTCCTCATTTGTATGGTGGGGGATGTTTGGTGAAAGACCACTGATGGTTTCATAGTGCTAACTATTAGCTTTGGGTGAGATTGTTTTGTTTCCATCTCTATTCTAGGTTGTATTGGTTCATTGGCCTTTAATGTTTTATCTCTTCATTTCAAAAACAAAACGGGTCGGGTCCCTTTCAAATACTATATTCTACCCATTATCTAGAAAAAAAACTTCAAAGACAATATACCAACAAACACAATGGATTACAATAAATACATGTAAGGGACACCATAACATACAACACAACTATTCATATCGACGTAGAAAGATATACAACAACAAAGAGATCCAACATAAGGATATACACATCACCTGTGTTGAATTGTTTCTCGTTCATCCTTGCTTTATGGGAATAAATCAAGGTAGGCAATATCACTCATATATTATATGGAATATCACACCATGAATTTACCATGTCGATGTAAATTAAGTTGTCATTGTATTTCACAATAATGATATATTATAGAAAAATTGAATATACACGTACAAAATGTCATGTCATATGAATTTAGAATACAATGTGCTTTCTATCAAAATAATATAGTATATTCCATTATTTATTTTTTTGTATGAAACAATTCACATACAAAAGTTTATTATTTTTTATGTTGATATGCATCCTACAATGATAATGGGGTGACTTTGTGGTGGTGGATTGTTATATATTAGTATATAATCCAAATCACATTGTTGTTAGTTGTTAGTTGTTATAGGATGTATATATGCATGTCTTAGTGATCGATCCCTTTTAATTAATGGGGGTAATTAAGAGTAATCATTAATTATTTGCATTAATAATATAGTATTATAAGTTGGTACGAGAAGTTAAGTTGGTTATAGTTGGGTTTGGTTCTAAACAAAGCTTATATAAACTTGTATGTGAACATGGCTGTAATTGGATTAATTTTAAGCTTTTTCAAATAAAATATTATCATGTAATCAATTGAGTTATAGTTAAAGAGTGTGTATGATGGTGTAAAAGATGTTGCCTAGCTAACACCAAGATACAAAACTAATGATTTAGTGGAATGGTAGAAATCCCTTAAGTCATTGGCCTTAATTGGTACAAGCTTCATCAAAAAATATTATCATGTAGTGTTTTCCATGTTTACCCAATAATTCGTTAGATCAGTCATATCAGAATTAATGGTGACAAATGAATCCTTGAAGAAGCCGAAGCCACGAAAGGATCATAAAAATTTAACAAACATGAAGCCGTGAAGAAGAGTTTCCTAATGAAGTTTCTTTCTTGAATCTTGGGAGGAAAGCAATGGAACTAAAGTAACCATGAAACCTAAGCATTGAGTACAGTCCAAACCCATTTGTCTTCCTAAAATGCACTGTCGGACATTGATGTGGGTTGGAATTCTAAAAAGGTGCTAAAAATGTGATTTTGAGACCTTTAACTTTTTCTCTTTTTTGGTTGAAAATAACACGGAAATCGGCCAAAAAGTGTTGTCATGGGCGTATTTTCTTGTTACCAGGCGCTGAAACCAGCTATCAAACCACCTGTTGTCATTCTACCTATTGTTAGGGGCATTCACAGCAGAATATGGCATTTAAAAGTGTTTTTTTATTGTAACAAAAAACGAGGTGGGTGCCATTTAAAGCTTCCTGGAAATGTTATTTACAGTAAATTTTCTATTTACAGATATTTATTGTAACAAATTTCAAATTGTTGTTACAAATTTCAATTGCCGGGGAATATTTTTACAATGTAGGTGTTTTATTGTCTGAAATCTTTCTAGAGTATTTTTTTTAAGCTGGTCAGTAATGAAATGAAATGGTTTCAATTACTTTTTTTTAAGATTTATGGGATCATGAAAACTTTTAAACCACTTAAACATTTACAAGTTTAGTAAAATCTTTTAAAACGTTGATCCTCTTTTTACTAATTTAAGTTAATCTCTCCTAAATCTTTTATTCTACTTTCCTAAAATAACTTTATCGTGAATTTTTTTTTGTCATTCATATCGTGTTTTTTCACTATTTTCACATCTACTTTTATATATAGTGTTTCTTCACCTATTTTGTATATATATAGCTATGGAGCAAGACTGCAACTTACCTTCAGTTTGTGATTAGTTTTATATAGTTTTAGTTTTATCCAACATGTAACTGGTGTTCTGCATTTCCATTTAATGTTTTAATTACACCCGTTAACCAAGACATCCATGGGCCCCAATGTCCTCAGATCCTTTAACCACATCAAATTTGGAAAGACTCAAATTTGCCACGCTAGAGGAGGCAATTTTCAAAGTGAAATGAAATTAAAGTTTAATAGTATTCTTCCTGCCCGTGTGACACCATTAAATATAAACTATATTAAATAAATTAATGTTTAACAGTATTTTTTGCCCCCGCGTGACTCTATAAAATATAAACTAATCATGTGCAACCAACAAGAAGAAAATAGGAGGGCTTCAAATTTTCTGTTAAATCCTTGTCTTTTACTGCACCCAACACAGAATAGAGGAGGAGTTTAAATGTTTTTTGTATTCGTGATTATAAGAAGATACAATGTACCATCATAAACTGTCAATTGGCATGAATGAAAATTAACTTTGTAATCACATTACATTGTTAATGGATAACTATGTTTGTTTGGTATGAATTGGATTTATGCCTTGGTGAACATATCTGACAATGAGATAGAATTGTTTTGTAGAGAATAGGAAAACTTAGGGCGTCTAGAGTCAAATTAGGCCTACTTTTGGGTTTATTTTGGAACAGTAAGAGAAATTTAGATGAAATAGAGTTTAAAACCACTCCTCACATCTGGTAAATGCATTCATCTTTCATCCCTATCAATCTTATATTATGAAATATTGAATTCACCAAGAAACTAGATACAATATAGTTATCATACCTTTTTTAATCATGCATATTATGGGCTTAGTGGTTTGGATACCTACACATGTGATATGGACCTGAAACTTTGTACACTCTAAATTTTCCCTATGATCATCAAGATTCCAAAGTTTTGAGGAATTTTACTAGATAGATTATATTTTAAACCTATGCCCTAGTTTGATGCCGAGAACATACATTTGAAGATAAAAACCACAAAACACAATGTGATGCAAATCCTTATCAACCTCAAACCACTCACTTTATTAGAATTTATTCAAAATACAAACTATGCTCTCTAGGCCTTAAAACTAGCTTACTTGACAAATTCTCAATTGCCTTAATCATGCAAATTCTTCATTTTTAAAAAATTATGGTACTAACCCAACTAGTTCAACATTTTTTATACCCTCAACTATACTAATCCCACCTTTCAAATGGTTTATAAAACATCATAATGTCAACACTACATTTATTGTGCAAAATTGCCCTTGAATGGCTTCTCAACACATTGCTCTTGATTCTTTCATAGTTAGGAACTTCTACAATGCTTCACAACAAATTAATATTATATTATAATGCCATGTTTCCATTTTTGTTGTGTGCAAAGTTTTGTGACACAATTCAATGTTTAAGTTCCTCTTCCCTTTATTACTTCTCTCCTAGCTTCCCACTCTTCACTAGACCTGAATAGATTGATAAAACCCTTTAATTTTTATTCTGGTGACTCAAATGTCATACTATTAATAGTTCTAAATACCCATTTAGCTTTACCCTTTGTATGCAAAATATCTTCATGAAATTATTTACAAAATTTCAACCTACATCACCCTTTTAGCCTTTAAATTATGTCAATCTACTGTGACAAGGCTTGAATATACAACTATCATGTTCCATGCAAATTATGTTATTATTTGAGCTTTAAAATCTGAAAACTATCTAAGGTGATTTTTTTCAAAATGATAATTTGAAACCTACTCTCCTTGATTCCTTGTTTGCACCTTTGTCATGTTGAGCTCACTTTCTTAGCAACTCTATACAGTTTCATTCCTCTTACAATAGTCATTATTATCAATGAATCAAGAAAAATAAAGTCCTTGACCATTTCTATCATTCAATGCATGCTTACCAAATGATTTCAAAACACTCTCTATGAATTCAAAACTTTGTTTCCTTCATAATACCCTTTGTATATTCTAAACCACTTCACTCTTGTATCCCAACATATTCACATACAAGTTACTTTTCCTACTCTCACGTTATTCTTCTAGCTATGATAGTCTCAAAGCCTCTATTCACATCATTTATTCACTTTAGGAGTTCACAGGACTAGCTAGAAGATTTCAGGGGTTTTTACACTCTCCAAATCTCTCAAAACATCTTCCCTCACAAAACCATAGTGAGGATTTGTTAGTGAACCATTGAAGGTATATTTGGTTGTAGAAACCTCCAAACTTAGTTTCAAAGCTTACTGTTCTTCCTTAGGGTATGCACGGACATTATAAAGCATCAAAACATATCAATTGGGGTTAATATACCCCTCAAATCCGTGAACAACGTCAAAAAGCTCCCACTTTTCCCCTTGAGAATGAGGGTATTTGGAAAATAACAATTAGGTCAAACAAGATAACCCTTTTCTCACCATATAGATCATGGTATACATAAAATAGACGGGTGCACTTCACTAATCCTCTTCTAACTGTAGACATCAATATTCATATAATTTACTTCCTCAACTATAATAGAAAGTTTAGTCCTGTAAGTTTTGCATCTTGATTGCTATAGGGTTGCAAACTGTGTTCAAACTTTATACTCACACATACCTTTTTCCATTGCATACTGTCAAATTTTACCTTGTTTCCCTATACGGTTTTGCATATACAATGATCAAAGTTTCAGCAGTTTTTTTGTTCATAGATGTCTATATTTTTCTCTAAATTGAATTTATGATTAACGAGGTTGGTTTTATTATGTGTGATCTTTATATTCGGCAATAACAACTAATTCATCATTATCATTCATATGTATCTAAATTGAATTTATGAGTAATGCATGTATCTAATGTTGTTTCTTATCAGAATAGTTTCAACATTTTTGTTGTTCATAGATGTCCTTTTTTTTTCTCTAAATTGAATTTATGATTATTGAGGCTCAATGTATGACACCATATTTGATTACATTTTTTACTAATGTAATGATACTTTTTTGTAGTAGGTACGAGTAAGCATGTGTGATACCATTATACGTCTCCCAATTGAGAACCCAACTAAGGTTTTATTTACCAGCAATGCTTTAAATTGGAAAAACATTCTCAACATCAATGAAGATGATATGCTGGTTGCGTGGATTGAGATTGATAGAGGGGAGGACTTCGTGAAAGGAGAATTAAATAGAAAATTGTACCAAACCAAATTTCGTATTTCTCATCAGAAAAAAATTCTGTCACCTATTTCTGGAAAGAATACAAGAATTAATAGCACTTTGGAATATGTGATGTGTGTGGGCTCTCATTTTAAATATTGTGTACATGGATGCTTTTTTATTTCATGTTTCAGTGTCAATGTGCTAATAATTTTCATATTAATGTGTAGATATTGGTGTTTGTATGGGCTTAAGGACTACTGAAAAATTTATGCCTTACCACAAGACAAGTCCTTATTATCAAAGAAGGGAAAAGGAAGACAACCAGGAAGAAATCATATTATATGTTGTTATCAATGTCATTTCAGCACTCAAACAATGGTCAATAGACATGATCAAATATTGCTCACCTAAAATCATGTAGAACACGTAGATAGTGAAGGAAATCATTTCCATCATCAGTAATATGGATAGTTTAAAGGGAAAACGTGTTTTTTTCCCCTTTTATTAGCCTATGGCTTAATGAGTGGATTCATAGATTTTTGTTTGTTAGGAAATTCTTCTGATGCTATCCACTTTAAGCACCATGAGATGGTGCATAAGAAGATTACACTTCTGAATGGTGGAAAAAAACAAAATGATTTCCTAAGAAGAGATGACATATTTAATAGAGAATGCCAAATTAAGGAACTGCAATATCTGTTTAACCCGAATCATGCAGAAAGTGTTCGAGGGTGGACTCTAGAAAATATTGAAAAGTGGTTTTTCTTTAAGAGATATAATAATGAGGTTACTGATGAGGATGGGAAAATCCCATTCATATTGGGCATCCAACTCCCACTTTAGTTGGATTGGTTGTTGAGATATGGAAATGATAGTTTAGTAGCCATGGATTAAATGTCTGGAACAAATGGAATGAAGGTATTATTTAAATACTAGCAATACTACTAGTTGATGCTTCATTTATTGAACATAAAATTTGAATTTTGTAATATATTTTCATGTAGTTTCAATTTTAGATGTTGCTGGTGTTTAATTCCAAACACCAAGAGCTTCATGTGGCATGGGTAATTATGTCTAGTTCATGTACTAGTGACATCACCCAATGGATGCAATTACTTCGGCAAAGAGTACACTTGAAAAATATTGAAAGGAAAATAAATTCCTTCATGGTAGATGATGCTAGCATGGAGATCAAAGAAATAAAGTATTTGTTCATTATGTTGTATATGCACAACACAATTATAATGATTATGTTGCAAAGTCTTACTAGCTTGTCATATGCAGGGAAAAATTTTACTATAAGCTGCACTTATGTAGCTGACATGTATGACGTGCATGGTTAGTTAAATTTGATATCCAAAGTAAGAGAATATTATGTGAGGTGAGAGATGCTCATTGAACTTGGATACATTATGCACAAATATATTGATGAAGAGATGGCTAATAGGGAGGCCATAAAGTTCATTGCTAAGTATCATTACACGCAGCCCAAATTTGTTGAATATTGGGAGGAGTGTTGGCTCCACAAGGTTGCAATGTGGTTGAGGTGTCTTCATACCCTCAAAAATATTGGGAAACAAAAAATGAAGCCATAAAATCATATCATTCACATCTAAAAAATAGTTTCTTGCATACAATTTGCACTGTTGCACATCGAAGGGTGGATTGGTTAGTACACCAACTAACCAGAAGTGTTTACATATACTACTGGTGGCTAAACATGAAAAAATAAAATGGGTTTTATATGAACCTTAAAGTTGAAAAATTAAAAATATATCATGGGTTAAGGATTTACAAATTCCAGACTATCATGTCACCTTTCTCATGATGGATAGTCGTATTGCATGGGTGAAAATCCAGAAAGATGATACATTTTACTATTAGGTGTAGAGCACAACACCACTGATGTCAATGTGTAGTTATCCATTTTCAGTCCAAGATTACACATGTAAACATGTAATTAATGTGGGGATGATGCGAGAGAGATGAGGAGTCAATGGCATTCATGAAACAGGGGATGGTGTTAGCTACTCCATCGACAACAACAATTTAGATGTGAATGTATAGTATTTTCACTCTTCAATTTTATTAATTTTTCAAAATTTCCAATCTCAAATGGATAATTATTTTTCAATACACATGCTTTGCATAGTGGTCAAAAAAATTAAAATCTATTTGATGATGTTATGGATAGTGGAGGCTTGTTGGATGCTAATAATGTAAGGCAAAACTCTAGTCACAAGTAGTTTCATTTATACTTTGATCATTATTACTAGAATATGACATCCTTTATTTTAATAACATAGATCATGGAAAATTGACCAGAAAATGTGAATGAAATCAAAGCTTGAATAGATATTGGAGACTCGTCAGATTTACATATAGATGATAATGTAAGTCATCATTCCACTTGTAATCATTTTCCATTTTACTTATGATAGCATTTGTAAGATGATATTTTTCTTTTATTAATAGATCATGCTTGATGGGATAGAGGATGAGCTAGAAGCATGTAGATGGAGATCTCGTGAGGTATTTGAAAATTTCCTCGCAATAACAAACAACAAAACGAGACTGTATTTCTTGGAGAAGTGTATGAAAGATGTTTACAACAAGGTCGAGAGTATGGAATTATCAAATACACTCGGGTTGCAACACCCAATGGCCCAAAATTTCCAACAAGTGAAAGATGTCCATAGAATAATACTTTGTAGAGAAAAGGACTTCATACAATTGATGAATCGAAGAAGACAACATACCATGTCACAAGAGAAAACCTTATTTCCAAATCCCCCTAAGAATCACATATGACAAATTTGGAATGAGGATCTATATAGGGCAGCCAAAATGACATAGGAAAAAATAATAACTATTCATAAGATGTATTTCAATGTCTAACTATATTGTAAATATTTCCATAGCAACAAGTTCCAACCTTCTTGTTTACAGGGTGGAATATGCTCTTTGAAATACCCTAATTTTTGAAACTGAAGTTTAGCATATATCAAAGTTTTAAATTTAATGCTTGAAAATTTACAAATGCCATCATTTTTTTTTGAATTTAACCTTGATCATGTGTCCTAATCACCATCTTTCATTATACAATAAAATATGATCAAACTACAGACTGAAGTCAATTTGAAGAAAATTGTATTTACACAATTAAGCTCTAACTGAAAATGGATTTCATATAAAGTTATGAATATGTTTATGGTTTAAAAGGAACTGTGATGACTTAAATAATTTATATGGGGTATTAAGGATTATGTTTGTTATGGAAGTGAGAAGTGGTGATCTAATACAGATTGGTCACTCTGAGACATTGTCTCAGATCCCAGACTTGAGTGAGTCAAAAAAATAGTATAATAGTCTCATGCAACCTGTCCAATTGACTAGAGAAGAACCTATAGTTATTTTTAAAGGTGTATGCATTATTTTTAGGGAAAGGAAGAGTTCATGATAGAGAAATAAATTCAATATATGGTGAGTAATAACAAGAAATTTGACACAGTCAGCATTATCCCAGATCTAAGAGGTTTTTTGAAGAGTCTTTTTCTTGAGCAACATAAAGAAATTTTAAATTTAGTAATAGTAAGGGTAATGTAATGGTAAATTGGTATGCTCAGGGTAATTTTTAGGGTTTAATACTTTGGAAGGTGTTCTCCTATACAACTTTGAGAAACTGTGCATACTTAGCTTGAAACCCCTTAATGATTATATGACCACATCATTCATTATATAGGAAAATCTTGGATGGTATTTGATCATTTTATCAGGTGAAGGTGAACATGAAATTATAAGGGGTAATCACTCAAATTTTTATTTTTAAGAAGAAGGGAATCTACAAGATACAGTCTATACAAATGGAAAAAATCTAGATTTAGAGCATAATGAGGTAAGATATAAGACTTATGCAGTCTTGGTGAATAGGAAGAATCTATATTCAAGTTTTGAGAAGAATTTAAGGTAATTATACCATCAAAGTTTAATATTCAAGTTTTAAACTAAGTATTATGAGTCAAAGAAGTAATACACAGTCTGAGATTAGAACTATGAAATTTAAGATCAAGATGAAGAGAGCCTTTAACCCATTCCATCCCTCTTCTAGTAAGAAATAATTATAGAGGACATAAAAATAAACATGTGTGAAAACTCTTAGGTCTTAAATACCGATTTGAATGAGAAATATAGCAAAATGACCTTTCTCAGGTTCATAGAGAAGGTCAAAGGGTACTTATCCTAAAAGGTTTACTGTTGAATTCTAACATTCCATTTACATATAACCATAGAATACATTACTATCCCCATAGACATATACTTCAACTATTATAGATTTTGAAAATTGTTATTATCTAAAGAAATAATGTCACCTAAAGTCCCAAGATTCTATGACAATTAACTGCATGTAGCATTTAAGAATTTATTTTCTAAATTTAGACTACCCAACCAGCTATGTTGAACTACTAAACTCACTACTACTTTTCATTTTGTGATTTCCAAGAATATATCCTCAGATCAGGATGTTATCATCAACAAAATATAGAAACATGTCATGTGATGGTGTCCTTTTCAATCAAATTTTTACATTCATATTATGTATTTTGTAACATATACATAGAAATAAATTTTGATTGGTCTTCTAGTAACCATACACCAACGCCAAGCAATGCATGGCCCTACTTCTTGTATTTAAGGTCATAATGACAAAGATTCCCGCCATTGAAATCCATCCGTGTATAATCTACAAGGACACTTGAGTACAACTTTTTTAATTTTTCCAATTACTCTCAAGATTTATATCTTATCTTTTTCACATTTTGTTGGGTGGGTGATTAGTTTTTGTTACTATATATACACATCTTGTCTTATATCTTATCCACCAAAGCATTGTTTCTTCCTCAAGCTTCTCATTTCTTTTTGGGTTATTTTCCTTGGCTTGTATATTAATTGCATTTTCCTTGTTTACTGACTATGAAATGGCAAGGAGCAAAGGAAATCCCCAAGTCCTTATTGTGAAGCATATAATCAAAGGCTTTTGTAGGTTTCTCAATGCCCATAAGGCATTCAAATAAGGGTACTGAATCTATGGCTTGGTCAGTGAGACACTAAATCACCTCAAAATGCTTTGAAAGAAGGGCTCCAAGAAGTTAATGAGAAAATTGTATAGTGGCCTTGTTGGTTGTAATATGAAAATTCTATTTATAAGCATCACTTTTCTGAGAAAAAAAAAATGTCGAATGTGTAATTATTGATTGTGATATCAATGATATGTTTCTTGGTGAGGTATCTCTAACATTGGGTTGGAATATTGTTTCCTTCTTGCATTTTAGTTGAATCATTTCAGTGCTATGATAAGTGGTTTACACATATATTGGGTTCACAAACATCTACAGTATGGAGTGTTATGTATAAAAATATTTGAATAAAGAAAGCTTTGTATTATTGTAGGCATTGATTTTGGAGGTTGATTATTGTTTGAAAACTATATTTTCATCTTCTTGGTTGATCAAGAAACTACAATATAAAATGAAACTTGAAACTGGTTATGGAGAATAACAGAATCCTGCAACTCAAGATGAGGGAGCCTAAATGAGTATTATTTTGGTCTGAGCTTTCTTAAAAAATAGAATACTAAAAAGGAAACTATACACCGAATTATAGAATAATTCAATTTTAATTCATTCGGGATTTTTTATTCATATGAGAGATTACATTATATAGGATAATGACATCCTTAGAATACGGAGTCAAACCATATCACATTCCCACTTATCTCTCCAACATGATTCTCTCCACCTTTATTTCAAATATCCCTTTATTCCCTCATGATGAGTTGTCTATTACAACTCATCATTCACTCACATAATGTAATATCTAAATATTACATTTTACAAATAGTAACTCACACACACTATTAATAATGTTATAAACAATATATTCGTAACATTCACTCCCCTATTGTTTACATTATTAATCCCTATTACATACTCCCCTAATGTGAACAAGGTAGAGAAAAACATTCACACGTCTTCTACAGCTTGCCTGCCTCTGCATGCTCATGATCTTGGTACGCTGAACCTCTATTCACCAAATACGAACCCTTGTTTGACAAAAATAGACCTCTGTCCTAGGTACGAGTCCCTGCTCATGAACCTCTGTTCATCCTCTTCAAGAAAAACATGATGTTGCATTTTCTTGTTCTTTTATCTTTCTACTACAACATATTTACATCAGGAGGTTATAAAAGGAAATACAATTCTGAACAGGAATGTGACATCTGTTCTTATTACAAACAATGAAACACACAACTGAAAAAATGCCACAAACTCATTATTGGGCCCCATCGCTTGCGGCTGGCGAGAGGACACTGGTTGTCCTCCTTCCTCCGTTGCCTCCTACCTCCATCAAGATGCTACTTAGTTCAATTGGATGTGATCATGGAGCTCAAAAAATTGATGTATAATGTCGATACAGAGAAGAAAAGATGTCAAAATTTTCAGAATGACATCTCTTTTACCATACAGTAGACTTATTCTTTACTAAACAGAAGCCTGTTTTGTGTTTCTGATTTATGAAAATCCACGATCTCGGTTTTGTTATAATTTCTAAATTTTTTAAATAATATATCTCTCTACAAACCCATTAAATTTTACGGAAACCCAGATCTTAAAAATAGAAAAATGATCTTTTCTTTAGACGGGTTTTACCACATTTTTCAAACTATTTTTTATACATATAATGCCCAAAAAAACGACCCAACACTAAATAAACTCTACTAGACTTTAAAATTATTGATAATAATGAGCTTAGTGTGTAACACGTGGCTGAAATATCATATTACTTTACTTTCATCTTGCATGTATCGTGAAGAATGTATCTCATGAAGACGTGATACTTAGCGAATGCGCTTGATAGAGATGTGGCCGAAAGATAGGACTGCTACGCATATGCATATGTAAGAATACGCTGCATGAGTATAGAATGCATTCAAATTGCATGAGTGAATATGTCCATCAATCAGAGTACAAAGGGAGATATTTATGGCAGGATTGACACTGGTCCGTATGGACATAAAGATATCACGTCTGATTAAATCGATGCACCAATGGAACATACGCTACCCAGATCACATGGTAGATTGCATGTGAGTTAATCCAGAGATTGACATATTCCTTTTACTACCAGCGAATGAATAACACACCATAGTGAGATCAAGACCAAATACCATCACAAAACTCAGCAATGTGTCTTGCTCTGATACCAAATATTATTTTGGTCTGAGCTTTCTTAAAAAACAGAATACTAAAAAGGAAACTATACACCGAATAATAGAATAATTCAATTTTAATTCATTCGGGATTTTTTATTCATATGAGAGATTACATTATATAGGATAATGACATCCTTAGAATATGGAGTCAAACCATATCACATTCCCACTTATCTCTCCAACATGATTCTCTCCACCTTTATTTCAGCTATCCCTTTATTCCCTCATGATGAGTTGTCTATTATAACTCATCATTCACTCACATAATGTAATATCTAAATATTACATTTTACAGATAGTACCTCACACACACTATTAATAATGTTACAAACAATATATTCGTAACAAAGAGATTGTTTTTAGGAAATTAATTTTTTGAAAATATTTTCCATAGTCTAATTACACACACAAACTTTGTGGATTCGATAAAGACCCCAAATCAAGTGAATATCTATCATTTTTAAGCCTTGGATTTTACACAGTCAGTAGAGACCTGCAACTAGGGTTTCATGAAGTAAATTTGTGAAATATGGAACTTGCACTGATAAAAAAATCTAAAGATTAGAATAAATTTTTGTACATATTCCATACATTGATTGCAAAAGAAATTAAATTGATTCATGGATTTTTAACGAATATTTTCTTACCAGTTCTTCAGTTAAACTGTGACAATCAACTAAAATCAGGGACATTACAGTTAAATGAAGTCATTCCCAATTGTGAAGTTTGGAATCATTCATTTGGGATTAAAGGAGTGATTTGAAGGTTGAAATTTATTATTTTTTGCTGACACCTACTACATGTTAAGGAGATCATCAAATGTAGACAAACTGAGGACAGTAGGAAGATAGAGGCAGGGCTAAAAAAGAGAGTGAAGGTTGTCTATCTTGTAAACATTTGCTCCAAACATTTCCTTTCTTGATTGTTAGTATACCTTGAAGAGGTTGATAGAGTAGTAACAACAAACCTAGGAGTCTTGATAAATTGCAGAGCTTATACAATCATAGAATTGTATTTGAACCCTCTTATAATTTGAGTAGAATTGGACAAGTGAATAGGATAAGGAAAAAAAATTTACTACACTAATGTCATGATGGTTACAATTCACATTCTAAAAAATATTTTAAAAAATTGTGCAACAAATGTGAATTAAAAAAAAATTACTAACAAATTTCATAGATAGTTTTAGTTTACATATCTTCGGTAAAGACCATTTTCACCTCGTAGCCACAAAAAAAAGTGGCAAGACTTCCATTGTCTCATATCACATATGTTTCTTAAGAATGTTAGTATCTAAAAATCATTGCTTTCATTCTTTACCCAAAAATATGGGTTTCATATCACCACCTTCAAGTAGAGGATGCGAGAATTACTAAAAATCATACTGTCATATTTTGCATAAATGTTTGATTGCAAAATTTTAAACAAATAAATACATAAAAATATTTTTTTGATGAAGAATATTGTTTCAGTATCAGGTTGGTAATTTATTTCAAATATATCCATGCATCATGTTCTTTATCTATTCTATTCTTAAGGATTGTACAAGGCTTAACAATCCTATGAGACTCATACACAAGCATGCTTAATTCATAATTGCCAATAGATTACTACTCTTCAAGTTCAGAAATATGGGACATATGCCATAATCCACTACAGGAAACATTTCATACATTTAAGAAAATGAATCAAACTTCATAAGATATTATGAACTATTCCATCACAAAAAAAAAGAGTCTTATTAATTTTGTCACTGTAACTGTATGCATGTAAAAGAGGATTCATGAAGGACATCTCTTTTATTCATCTTACAAGCAATCAACAATCAAGTAAATGCAGCAATCAAGTAACCCATAATAAGGCACGCTAGTAACTAGAAAATAGAAGAAAACATATAGAAATACAACAAATATTTAGTCAACACTTTATTTTTTATTGAAAATACAAGCAAACACATAAAAGTATAGAAAATTGTGTTAGGTTTTATATTAGATGCTTTCAGAAAATCATATATAATCTATTATGATCCAAAGATATAAAAAAAAATTATTTCATATATCCCAATACATTTTTGGTTTCATTTCAACAAACTAAATGTGGAGTTTCATATCAGAAGTGCCACAACCACCCATAGTCAGTTGTTGGACTTGCCCACTCTGATTCTCAAACTATTTTCCATTGCTAGAGCTCTTCTTCATAGACACCACTCATGCTATTATACTTAACATTTAGGGCCTTCATTATGTCTCCCCTGTAGTAATGGAGTGCTTTTGTGTGTGTGTTGGAATTTTGTAGGGAAACATACTTCTTTTTAAGTTCCAATTTCTCACCCCTAAGTGCACAAATTTTATTTTTTAACTCATTGTTCTCCACAGTGAGAGTCTATAAGACACTTTTCTTCTCAGCTATGACACTTTCCATTCTATCACCGATTTTCCTTGTAATTTCAAAAATGTTGGAAACAAAATCCATCTCCCTAGTGAGTGACCCAATTTATACATGTGTCAATAAGAGTCTCAAAGACAAATGTTCCGCCTACGCCACATTGTGATAAAATACCATCTTCAGAAGAAGTTATTCCAATTCACACATGATTTCACTAATTTTGTTCTCACCAACATCAACAACCATCCCTTAAAATATAAAAGGAAACGTGAATTAAGAGATGACGAATTATTCCATAATCCATGCATTGAAATGAAAATATTCTATGTACATCATGTAGAAGAATAAGACAAAAAGCATGACTCCTTACCTCCTCCTCCATCATTCTCCATAGGGATTTTAGAATTGTTGCATACCTCCTCGAGCACCTTCTTATTTTTACTTGACGAATGGCCAGTAGTCATCATTGATCATTTGAAGTGAAGAGTGAGCTTCCTAAATACACAAAGACAAAAAAGTGATAGAAGTGGAGAGAAAAAAAATGAGTCATATGATGCATAATTCCCCACAAAAAAAGGAACATGTGAACACAATCACTGCAAATCTGTAATATTTAATAAATAAAAACTTAAATATGTCAACATAAGTGATTGCATGTGGAGACTATTGATATGTGGAGATGAATTGATTCACAAATAGCTTATTTACAACTTTTAGGTTTACACAGTAATCCGCATCAGTGGGATGACTGACATCGGTCACCTAATAAACCAACCGGTATCAGTTGGGGTAACTGGCATCAGTTATCTATGCATGAAATTTTTTTATTTAGAAGACGGGATTAGATCTATCCTTTGATTAAAAGGTGATCTAAGGGTTGTAATTACATATCTCAAGTACCCTAAGTTTGTATATGCTTATATAAGCTAGAAATGTAGGGTTAGAGGTTATCTTTTTGTGAGAATTGATAGAAGGAATTATTTGAGAGAACTTAGAGAAGCTTGTGAGAGGAAAAGTATTGTACATCGTGTAAGGTGTGGAAGATTACAGATATTCAATTATATATCCTCTGGAATAATATATTGGTTGTTTCTTGGTGGATGTAGCCCATATTGGGTGAACCACATTATATCTTGTGTATTGTTTCTTTTAGTTTTCTTTCCATATTCATTGATTGTATGTTTAGATCTGATTTATATTTGTACAACCTGTATGGTCTAATCCGAACAACTAGTATCAAAATTTGTTTGAGGGATTTTTGTGTTGAAATATTTACTCACAGAGGGATTTCTGATTGAGTGGAAGCCCAAAAATGACAGAAGATAGTAAATACAAAGTGGAGAGGTTTGAAGGATGTAATTATCAATTATGTAAGATGCAGGTGGAGGATAAGAAGGCAATGCCTATGAAGATGACTAATGTAGAATGGAAGATTCTTGATATAAAGGATATGGGATCTACAAGATTGAGACTAAGAGAATCTGTAGCTTCAAATATAACAGAAGTAATAACCATGGTAGATTTAATGAAATATTTAGCTAATTTATATGAAAAACCAAGTACATCAAATACATTTCATTTGATGAAGAAATTATTTAATTCTAAAATGCAAGAAGGTGGATCTGTGTTTAATCATTTGAATTATTTAAGTTTTGTTGTAAATCAACTAAAATCAATAAATATCCCTTTTGAGGATGAAGTGAAAGAATTTTTATTCTTGTGTTCTTTTCCAAATAGGTGGGATGATTTTTTAATTGTTGTTAGTAGTACAACATCTACTACTAATATTTTGAAGTTTGATGAAGTGATTGGTATAATCCTAAATGAAGAAATATGAAGGAAAAGTATAGGAGATTCATCATCTAGAAATGATTTTAATGTATAAAGCAGACGAAGGAAGAAGGAGAAATCCAATATTAAGAATAATGGGAGATCAAAATCAAATAATGGAAAATCTAAATCAACAGGTAGAGGAATAATCTTCTAGAATTGTCGAAAGAAAGGACATGCAAAGAAGGATTGTTGGTTTAAGGAAAACAAAGAGAATCTACCAGACAAAGGTAAAGAGGAAAATGTAGCAATATAGGTAATGCAATATTCCCTTATTATCTCCTTGGATGATAAAATAGAATCATGGGTTTTAGATTCAGGAGCTTCTTTCAATGCGACCCCTAATACGGCTTATTTAAGAAATTATGCCCAGGGTAATTTCGGGAATATTTATTTAGGAGCTAATGAACCATGCATGATTACTAGTAAATTTGAAGTTCATCTTAAATTTCAAAATGGAAATAGATGTATATTAAAAGTTTTGAGGCATATTCCAAGCCTCGGGAGAAATCTAGTTTCTGTAGGACGACTAGGTGAAGATGGTTGCATGGTTACATTCACAGCTGATTCTTGGAAATTTTCTAAGGGAACTCTTGTTGTGGAAAGAGGAAAAAAGGTAGAAACATTATATTTGTATATGTGTGTTACTGATTCTTTTTCTACTTTATCTACTTCAAATTTAGATGCAAGTATGTGGCATAATCAGCTAGATCTTATGGGTAAAAAGGGAATGTAAATATTTAAGGAAAAGATTGAGTTATCAGATTTGAAAGATGTAGATCTTTATTTCTGTGAGCATTGTATATTTAGAAAGGAAAAGAAATGGAGGTTTCGTAAGGTTAGGGAAACAAAGAAGGAGTAGGAATTAGAGATCGTGCACTTAGATGCATAGGGACCATCCCAGGTATCTTCTCATGGAGGATCCCAATACTATGAAACTTTCATTGATGATGCCACAAGAAAGGTATGAGTTTAATGGATTATGCGTGAATTTGATGTTTTTGAGACTTTGAAAAGATGGAAAGACCTTATGGAAAAAGAATCAAATTTTAAGTTAAAGTGCATTATATCTGACAATGGTGGTGGGTACTGTAGTAAGGATTTCAATGATTATTGTTCATTGAATGGAATATGCAGAGAAAGAATGGTTCTTAGAACTCCACAGGAGAATAGAGTTGTTAAAAGAATGAAAAAAACTGTCATGGAATGTGCAAGAAGCATGAGGATACATGCTAGATTACCCTTGAAATTTTGGGCAGAAGAAGTAGATACAATGGTATATTTAATTAACTGTGGGCATTAAATTGCACTAAATGGTGGAATACTAGAAGAAGCTTAGACTATAAATGAGGTACATCTCTATTTTCTTAGAGTATTTGGTTCAGAAGCTCTTACACATGTTGATAAAGAAGATAGGAATGAATTGGACACTAATTCCAAGATATGCACTTTCATTAGTTATGGTTATGGTGCTCTCGGATTCTATTTTTGGGATTTAGAAGATTCTAATATTGTTAGGAGTTGTAACATTGATTGGAATGAAAAGAGAATGTACATGGATCATGTTTTAATATCCAAGAATGAACCGAGTGAAGATTTTGTGGGTAAAAATGCATTCTCATATTTAAAACAACCTCACACATGTACCAACATCAGTGAGGATGACTGGTGTCAACAGGAGAAAGAATGATGTTGGTTGAGTGAACAGAAATCGGCTATAGGGAAACCAATGTCGGTTAAAGGTGACCAACGTCGTCACTATCAGAAATTGACATGATTATGCAACATGCATAGATTGATCCCTAGATACCTGAGATTTATATGAAAAGATCTGAAAGGGTAAGTAAACCTCAAGAAAGATTTACCAACTCATTATTTCATTTATTATTTGATTGATAGTAGTGAACCTGAGAGTTATGGAGAAGCAATGCAATAGGATACCCATGTGGAAATAGAGCATGGTATGGATGAGGAGATGGAATCCTTGGAAAAGAATCAAACAAGGGATTTAGTCAAGTTACCAGCAGGTAAGAGGAATTTGTAGAACATATGGGTTTACATGATCAAGGAGGAATAGGTTGGACAAAAAATATACAAAGCAAGGCTTGTGTTAAAAGGATTTGTACATAAATCAGGGATTGACTTTGGTGAGATAGTTTTTCTTCTAGTTAAGATAAATTCCATTTGTATTGTTCTAAGTTTAGTTGTAGCAAAAGATTTGCATTTATAATAGCTTGATGTTAAGATGGATTTCCTTCACGGTGATTTGGAGGAAGAGATATATATGCAGCGGTCACTTGGGTATGAAGTCATGGGTAAGTAGAAACTTCTGTGCAGGTTAAAATAAATCTTGTATGGGATAAAAAAAGATCCAAGAAAATGGTAAATGAGGTTTGATATTTTTATGCATGATCATGGTTATATGAAATGTGAATCTGGCCATTTTGTTTATTTCAAGAAGCTTGAAAATGGGACCTGTATTATTGTTTTATTGTATGTGGCTTATATGCTTATTGCAATATCCAGGACATTGGTGAGCTTAAAGTAAAGTTAGCTTACAAATTCACAATGAAGTATTTAGGAGCTAAAAATAAAATATTTGGCATGCAAATTCATAGATACAGGAAGAACATGAAATTATATTTGTCATGGGAAGATTATATCAATAAGGTGCTGAAAATATTTAGAATGTAGGATGCAAAAACTATAACTACACTTATGGATGTACACTTTAAATTGAGAAAATATTAGTGTCCTACATCAAATGAGGAGGTTGAGTACATGTCATAAATTCCATATGCTTTAACAGTTGGAAGTCTTATGTATGTTATGGTTTATGCCAGACCAGACATTACACATGTAGTGGGAGTTCTAAGCAGATTTATGGCCAATCCATGTAAAGACCTTTAAAAATAAATCTAATGGATACTTAAATATTTGAGAGGGACATCCAACATGTAGTTATCCTATGGAGGGTAAGATACTTATCTACGTGGCTATGTTGATTCAAATATGGATGGAGATTTGGATGGTAGGAGGAGCACCACTAGATATGTATTCACAATGGGTGGCATGACAATTATCTAGATTTCTAGATTGTAGAAGGTTATGGCCTTGTCTACTACAAATGCTTAGTATGTTGCAGCTACGAAGGCTAGTAAAGAGATGATATGGATGAGAAGGTTCATGGAAGAGTTGGGAAAGGAGCAAGAGGATTGCAAATCGTACAGTGATAGTCCAAGTGTCATTCATCTCACAAAGAACTCGACATTTCATTAAAGAACTATAAATATTCAATTGAGATATCACTTCATATGATAAGCATTGGAGGATGGGCATCTGAAGATGGAGAAAATTCATACAAATGAGAACCATGTAGATATGCTAACAAATTCATTGGCAAAGGATAAGTTAGATCTGCACTTCACTTCTATTGGTCTTCAAGTTTGAGACTTAGAGAGGGAGAAACAAATCCAAGAAGAGAATATAAGGATGAAGTTATACGTTACAATGTAGTAATTTATCTCTAAGTGGGAGATTGTTGAGATGTGGAGTTGAACTGCTTTACAAATAGCTTATTTACAACTTACATGTTTACACAGTAACTAGTGTCCTTCAGTTGACCGATGTCAGTCACCCAACAGACCAATTGGCATCGGTTACCTGCATGTGAAATGTTTGTATTTAGAACACATGATTATATCTAACCTTGGATTAAAAGGCGATTTAAGGGTTGTAATTGCATAGATAAAGTTCCCTAATTTTGTATATGCATATATAAGCTATAAAAATAGGGTTACATGTTAGTTTTTTGCGATAATTGTAAGAAGCAATTATTGGATAGAGATTAGAGAAGATTGTGAGATGAAAAGTATTGTACATCATGTAACGTGATGGAGATTGTAGATATTAAATTGTATATCCATTGGAATAATATATTAATTGGTTCTTTGTGGATGTATCCCACATCGGGGGAACCACACTATATCTTGTGTATTGTTTTTTCTATTTTTTTTCATATTCATTTCTTGTATGTTTAGACCTGATTTAGATTTGTACATGTATGGTATAACGCCAATATAAGTCATTACATGGCATCATAACATCTCATAGATTACATCATGAAAAATGTGTACATGTCATTATCTATGCATCATGTAAGCATCAAAAGAATAGGGAAACCTCATTAATTGCAAATGCTAGAATGCAATATTACCAAAAATGTGCATAAATAAAATAATTGTTAGGAATACACTGTGTAAATGAAGCACATACATGGGAATATAATGGAAAAGTTATCATTGCACAAGTATATACTAAACCATCATATGTGACTAATTTTTATCGTTACATATAATAAAAAAATATAATGTTTCATTTTATATTAAAATACAATTCCCGACTACATATTTTAATATCCATGTTCAAGACATGACAAGAAAACTTCTTATAATGTATAAAAATATGAATTTCACTAAGAAATGAGCTTGGGCATTCCTTGATATCCCATAAAGACACCTGCATATGAAAATTTTCAATGTCAGTAAAATGGCCAAACAATAAAATTATGAGATACATCAATAAATTATGTTTTACTTCACAACATACAAAGAACCTCATACTGCTAAGAAATATCTCATGCTGCTTTCAATGTCACCTCCTGTTCATCCCGATCCTAAAGGAAATTACAAGATATATAACATAATCAGATGAAAATACATAAGTGTTTACGAATTATAAAGCTACCTAAAAATGATAAGAACAACTTTGTTGAGTCATGTACATTGGTTTTGGAGGAATCTATTCTCATATACTCCATAAACTAGAATGTATCTTTATTTTTAAAAAAATTGTAATGTATCTTTCTTATTATTTCCGAAGGGAAGCATATCTAGAAAATATGGATACATAGCCCTCTGAATGTTCACATCACAACAATTATTTGGGGTTGGCTCACCCTGAAAAATGTATCCCCACTATGTAGAGACAATTCATCCTTTGGCAGCCATATAACCATTGACGTATAACTAAACATTGTCACTGGTATGAAAATCATACTTCTGTGTGGATTGATAAACATAATCATTGTTAGACACTAGTGTAGATGAACCATCACTATCATTTCCAATGTTATTAGTCAACTCTACAACAACTACTAGATGTGGTACTTCGTGCATAACATTACCCTACATAGGAACAATTACCAATATTAAAACCATGTAAGTGCTAATTAGAAATAAATTAGTAATATGCATGTGAAAATTAATTAAGCTTGCTTATGTGAAGCATCTCATCCCCAATTTTTTTGTTATCTCCATGACAATCCCTATTCCCTTTCCGTGAAAGGTACTCCTTCGATGTGAGGATTTCATCTTCACTACAATGGGTGTTTAGATCACGTATATCAATTTTTGACAAGGATTTTGGCAAATAAAATTTAGTCAATAAAAAATCACCTTATATTTAAGGACATGTAAAAAGTTCAGTAGTTTGTATCTCACATGATGTTCATATTTTCCTATACCACCTCCTTCTACCCTCTTCCTTTCTTCCTCCATTTTCTGGCAATATGCTCACCTCTTTATTGACAATTCCCTTCTCTAGACAATATTATGAGGTGAATCATATTCATGCATCTGCTAATTGAGAACCTTTAAGGATTTTTTTACTTAGTATAGAAACTGATGAGACATTTTCTTTGGCTATCCATGTTACTTCTAGCATATGCCTCTTTATAAAACTCTAATTTTGTACAAGCTAGTCTATTGACCTTTGTTGTGTTTTCTTCAATGTATAGGCCCTTCCTCTTGGCTTTCTTCCCCCACTACCTGGATGACCTAGAGGTCTCCTTGGAATATGTGTTCTACCATTAATCTTATTATAGTGAACGTTGAGCCTTTCTAGTGACCCAAATGGATGGTTGCCATCATAGAAAATGTGGTGCATGGGTATCGCAAAAATTTATGGGTATCATATTAACCAATACCCATGTTAATAATCTTGTACTCACAAAAATACTTTCATCAAAGAAGGAATCACATGGTTAGAATCCTTACAAATATTATTAAATCAATTATAATAAAAATATCAAAGTGTGCTTACCGGTTTTGGCACCTCCTCCTCGAGATCGGAATGTGAGGAATGTGGCAGCCAATCAAACATCATCTTCATCGTCCATTTCAGCGTCAACACTATTAACAAGATTTATAACGTCTTCCACATCCTTATCCTCATCTTGACCAGCATTACCAACCTCCTCAAACTTGTTTGGATCTTCCACATCCTACCAAAGTGGTCATCAAATACATGACAACCAAAAACAAATATACAATAAATATAAATAATGAGGTGTTTGGAAGCTTACTTGTGTTTCCCCTTTGCATGTTATTGTGTTTGGGAAATAATCAAATACCCACCCAGATTCCTTTATGGGATGTCAGGAAATTAATGGTGGTGCTGTTATCCAAAATTCACCCCTCAAGGTAATTTTGATAACATGCATCAAATTCTTTAGTCCCAAACAATTATATTGATTCAAGGCAAAAAATCATGTTTCTGGGGTCCCCTTAGGTTCTTTCTAACTCTTCTTTCCAAGAAGAAAACCCAGCAAGTTTTAAAAATGTGAAAAAATTGCAAAAAACAAGCTCGGGGCAGAAAAAATCATGAAAAATGGCTAAGTCCTAGTCCTCGCAACAGTCGGGACATGAGGGACATCTGGACGCGAACCGGCCGAAAGGCCGCCAGGCGGTCTGCGCAGCATTTGGGACAGTTGGGACGTCAGGACGCAGAAATCTGAACTGGCCAAAAAGTGGAAAAAATTGATTAACTATTGAAATAGGCAGCCCGTAACAGTTGGGTCGAAGGTACGTGAAGTACGCGAACCAACCGAATCGACTGAAACAGGGAACTACAGTTCGGGACAGTTGGCACAAAGGGACGCGGAGGACACGAACAGGCAAACTAGCCAAAAAGTGAAAAAATCGTCAAGTTTTGTTTGGGAGATCTAGGCCGTAGGTACGCGAAAGACGCAGATTGGCCAGTTTGGCGCGGGTAAGTCCATTTCGGGCAGTTCGGAAAAATTTGTCCCAGGCAGTCCGAGACAATTGGGACAAAATTGCGTGGAGGGCATCAACTGGCTGGTTCGGCCAAAATGGAGGACCTTCATACTGGGACATCTGGGCCAAAGGGACACGAGGGACGCGAAAAGCCAAAGCGGCCGACAGCAAGGAAGAAAAGTCAATGTTTGACCCGTGAAACTTCAAACGGCCATAACTTTTGACTCCTAGCTCCGATTTTCACAAAATTGGACTTTCTGGAATGAGCACGATGTCCTCTACGCCACCAAAACCCACGTTACGATCATCATATAGGAGAGGTTCTTCCATACAATCCTCCTCACCTACATACCAACCTGACATATAGGTGGTCTGCGCAGCATTTGGGATAGTCGGGACGCGTGGGACGCGGAAATCTGAACTGGCCGAAAAGTGGAAAAAACTGACTAACTGTTGAAATAGGCAACCCGGAACAGTTGGGCCGAAGGTACGCGAAGTATGCGAACCACCCGAATCGGCTGAAACAGGGAACTACAGTTTAGGACAGTTGGGACAAAGGGACGCGGAGGACGCGAACAGGCGAACCGGTCGAAAAGTGAAAAAATCGTCAAGTTTTGTTTGGGACATCTGGGCCGTAGGTACGCGAAAGACGCGGATAGGATGGTTTGGCGCGGGTAAGTCCATTTCGGGCGGTTCAGAAAAATTTGTCCCAGGTAGTTCGGGACAGTTGGGACAAAAGTGCGCGGAGGGCGCGAACTGGCCGGTTCGGCCGAAATGGAGGACCTTCGTACTGGGACATCCGGGCCAAAGGGACGCGAGCGACGCGAAAAGCCGAAGCGGCCGACAGCAAGGAAGAAAAGTCAATGTTTGACCCATCAAACTTCAGACGGCCATAAATTTTGTCTCCGAGCTCCGATTTTCACAAAATTGGACTTTTTGGAACGAGCATGACGTCCTCTACGCCACCAACACCCACGTTACGATCGTCATATAGGAGAGGTTCTTCCATACAATCCTCCTCACCTTCATTCCAACCTGACATATAGGCGGTCTGCGCAGCATTTGGGACATTTGGGATGTCGGGACGTGCGGGACACAGAAATCCGAACTGGCCGAAAAGTGGAAATAATTGACTAACTGTTGAAACAGGCAGCCCGGAACAATTGGGCCAAAGGTACGCGAAGTACGCGAACTGCCCGAATCGGCCGAAACAGGGAACTACAGTTTACGACAATTGGGACAAAGGGATGCGGAGGACGCGAACAGGTGAACCGGTCGAAAAGTGAAAAAATCATCAAGTTTTTTTTGGGACATCTGGGCCGTAGGTACGCGAAAGACGCGGATCGGCCGGTTTGGCGCGAGTAAGTCCATTTCGGGCGGTTCCGAAAAATTTGTCCCAGGCAGTCCGGGACAGTTGGGACAAAAGTGCGCAGAGGGCGCGAACTGGCCGGTTCGGCTGAAATGGAGGACCTTCGTACTGGGACATCTGGGCCAAAGGGATGCGAGGGATGCGAAAAGCCGAAGCGTCCGACAGCAAGGAAAAAAAGTCAACGTTTGACTCGTGAAACTTCAAACGGCCATAACTTTTGACTCCGAGCTCTGATTTTCACAAAATTGGACTTTCTGGAACGAGCACGACGTCCTCTACGCCACCAACATCCATGTTACGATTTTCATATAGGAGAGGTTATTCCACACAATCCCCTCACCTTCATACCAACCTGACATATAGGTGGATTGCGCAGCATTTGGGACAGTTGGGACGTCAGGACGCGTGGGACGCGGAAATCCGAACTGGCCGAAAAGTGGAAAAAATTTACTAACTGTTGAAACAGGCAGCCTGGAACAGTTGGGCCGAAGGTACGCGAAGTACGCGAACCGCCCGAATCAGCCGAAACAGGGAACTACAGTTGGAGACAGTTGGGTTAAAGGGACGCGGAGGACGTGAATAGGCGAACTGGCTGAAAAGTGAAAAAATCGTCAAGTTTTGTTTGGGACATCTGGGTCATAGGTACGCGAAAGACGCGGATCGGCTGGTTTGGCGTGGGTAAGTCCATATCGTGTGGTTCGGAAAAATTTGTCCCAGGCAGTACGGGACAATTGGGACAAAAGTGCGTGGAGGGCCCGAACTGGCCGGTTCGGCTGAAACGGAGGACCTTCGTACTCGGACGTCTAGGCCAAACGGATGCGAGGGACGTGAAAAGCTGAAGCGGCCGACAGCAAGGAAGAAAAGTCAACGTTTGACCCGTGAAACTTCAAACGGCCATAACTTTTGACTCCGAGCTCCGATTTTCACAAAATTGGACTTTCTGGAACGAGCACGACGTCCTCTACGCCACCAACACCCACGTTACGATCGTCATATAGGAGAGGTTCTTCCATACAATCCTCCTCACCTTCATACCAACCTGACATATAGGTGGTCTGCGCAGCATTTGGGATAGTTGGGACGTCGGGACGCGCAGGACGCAAAAATCCGAACTGGCCGAAAAGTGGAAAAAATTGACTAACTGTTGAAACAGGCAGCCCAGAACAGTTCGGCCGAAGGTACGCGAAGTACGCGAACCGCCCGAATCGGAAAAAATAGGGAACTACAGTTCGGGACAGTTGGGACAAAGGGACGCGGAGGACGCGAACAGGCGAACCGGCCGAAAAGTGAAAAAATTGTCAAGTTTTGTTTGGGATATCTGGGCCGTAGGTACGCGAAAGACGCGGATCGGCCGGTTTGGTGTGAGAAATTACATTTCGTGTGGTTCGGAAAAATTTGTTCCAGGAAGTCCGGGATAGTTGTGACAAAAGTGCGCGGAGGGCACGAACAGGCCGGTTCGGCTGAAACAGAGGACCTTCGTACTGGGACATCCAGGCCAAAGGGCCGTGAGGGACGTGAAAAGCCAAAGCGGCCGACAGTAAGGAAGAAAAGTCAACATTTGACCCGTGAAACTTCAAACGGCCATAACTTTTCACTCTGAGCTTCGATTTTCATGAAATTGGACTTTCTGGAACGAGCACGACATCCTCTACGCACCAACACCCTCGTTACGATCGTCATATAGGAGAGGTTCTTGTTATCCAAAATTCACCCTCAAGGTAATTTTGATAACATGCATCAAATTCTTTAGTCCCAGACAAATAGATTGAGTCAGGGATAAAATTTCACGTTTCTAGGGTCCCCTCATATTTTTCTAACTCCCCTGTCCAAGTAGAAGAGAGCAAGTTCTGAGAAAATTTGAAAAAATTTGCAAAAACAAGCTCGGGCCAGGAAAAATCACGAAAAATGGCTAAGTCCTAGTCCTAGAAGCATTTGGGACAAGTGGGACAAAAAGGTGCGGATCGGCCGAAATAAGCACAGGCGGCCCCGGAAGCAATTGGGACATCTGGGACAAAAGGACATGTGGGACGTGGAAATCCGAACTGGCCGAAAAGAGAGAAAAAATTGGCTAACTATTGAGAGGGTCTCCTTAAGGACAAGCGGGACAAAAAGATGCGAACCGGCCGAACCGGGTGAAATGAGTCAAGGCAGCCCGAAACAGTCTGGGACACGCGGGCCAAAAGTACGCGAACCGGCCAGACCGGCCGAAATGAGAACTTTTGTCCCAGAACAGTTGCGACAAAAGGGTGTGAACCGGCCGAACTGGACGAATTTGTCCCAGACAGTCCGAAACCAAATGGGACATATGGGCTACAAGTACGTGAACCGGCCGGTTCGGCCGAAATGGGAAATTTCAGCACCGAAACCAAATGGGACAAAGGGACGCGTGGGACGCGAAAAGCCGAAATGGCCGAAGGCAGGGAAGAAAAGTCAACGTTTGGTCCGGAAACTTCAAACGGCCATAAATTTTGACTCCGAGCTCCGATTTTCATAAAATTGGACTTTCTGGAACGAGCACGACGTCCTCTATGCCAGTCAATGCTCTTTCTTGTCAAATGACAAAAAACGCCTGCCAGGCCCAAAATAGCTGAAACAGGCGCACTCAGAAGTACGGCCATAACTTTTCGGCCATTTCTCAAGGACAGTTCACACAAAAATGGTACCGTTGGAATCGTGGTTCCGAGCCGGATGCACAAAAATAAAGAAATTACCAGGACAATTGGGACATAAAGGGATTGATATTTTTAAGCCGAACGTGGCCGGGTTCAGAACAGTGTTTTATTTGGTAGCTGGGAGTGCAATTAAGAGGCATGGTCAGAATCATTCTTTCTCTGCTGCAGCACATGGGACAGTATGGCGAGCCTTTTGCAAGTAATGGACAACCTTTTCACTCAATTTAAGCCTCTTACAGGTGGTTGAAGGACATTCGGGATTTCGGGATTTGGAACTTCAAACATTTTTGACCTTCTCTTTTCCTTCTCATTTTTCTAGGCCAAATTGGAGTGCGTGGGCTCATTGTAAAGGGGAGAGTTTTTGGCCGTAACAAAGCTCTGTCAAAATTGACTAACTGTTGAAACAGGCAGTCTGGGACATCTGAGCAATTAGTACGCGGAGGATCGCAAGTTATCTTGTAAAAGACTTAAGGCAGCCCGGAACAGTTGGGCCGAAGGTACGTGAAGTACGTGAACTGGCCAGATCGGCCGAAATGAGAACTTTCGTACCGAGACAATTGGGACAAAATGGCATGAAATGGCAGAATCGGGTGAATCGGAAGAATTTGTGAATGCATTTTGCTAGATTATGGTGAACTGTCATCACCTCTTCTAGTGTGCACTTTGCCGGGATAAGAGTACATTTGGAGATTACTCTCACACCCTCCTTTTAACTGGGACAGTTGGGACAAATGGGACACGTGGGAGCGGATGCCGAAGGAGCTGAAAGCCAATCAGATCATGCCTCCCTGTCACCGGCAAAAAAGGACATGGTTAGCCCATTTCGGGCAGTTCAGAAGAATTTGTCTGCGCAGCACTGGGACATTCGGGAAGAAAGGGACGCGTGGGACGCGAAAAGCCGAAGCGGCCGAAAAGAGAAGAAAAGTCAATGTTTGATCACACGTGGACTTCAAACGGCACATAACTTTTGACTCCGAGCTCCGATTTTGACAAAATTGGACTTTCTGGAACGAGCACGACATCCTCTGCTCAACATCATGGGACATCCATTGCCAAAGGCGGAAATCTTGACAGCATTTGGGACAGTTGGGAAATTGACTAACTGTTGAAACAGGACAGTCTGGGACATCTTAATTGGCAAAGTACGCGGAAAAAATTGACTAACTGTTGAAATAAGGCAGTCTGGGACATCTGAGCGAATTACGCGAAGTACGCGAACCGGACGCAAGTCGGCCGAAACTTAAGGCAGCCTGGAACTTTGGGCCTAAAGGTACGCCGGGACAATTGGGACAAAAGGGCGGATTGGGACAAAAGGGCGAACCAGTCGAACCGGGTGAATCGGAAGAATTTGTCCCAAACAGTCTGGGACATTCGGGACAAGAGTACGCGAACCGGCCGGATCAGCCGAAATGAGAACTTTCGTACCAGGACAGTTGGGACAAAGGGACGCGCGGGACGCGGATAGCCGAAGGAGCCGAAAGCCAATCAGATCACGCCACGTGTCACCGGTAGAAAAGGGACATGGAAGCCCATTTCGGGCGGTTCAAGAAGAATTTGTCTCGCGCAGCACTGGGACATTCGGGACAAAGGGACGCGTGGGACGCGAAAAGCCGAAGCGGCCGAAGGCAGAGAAGAAAAGTCAACGTTTGACCCGTGGAACTTCAAACGGCCATAACTTTTGACTCCGAGCTCCGATTTTGACAAAATTGGACTTTCTGGAACGAGCACGACGTCCTCTGCACAGCATCTGGGACATGCAGGCTAAAGGGACGCGCGGGATGCGGAAATCTGAACTGGCCGAAAAGTGGAAAAAATTGACTAACTGTTGAAACAGGCAGTCTGGGACATCTGAGCAATTAGTACGCGGAGGACGCAAGTCGGCCAAAAAGACTTAAGGCAGCCCGGAACAGTTGGGCCGAAGGTACGCGAAGTACGTGAACCGGCCGGATCGGCCGAAATGAGAACTTTCATACCAGGACAATTGGGACAAAAGGGCGTGAACCGGCCGAACCGGGTGAATCGGAAGAATTTGTCCCAAACAGTCTGGGACATTCGGGACAAGAGTACGTGAACCGGCCGGATCAGCCGAAATGAGAACTTTCGTACCGGGACAGTTGGGACAAAGGGACGCGCGGGACGCGGATAGCCGAAGGAGCCGAAAGCCAATCAGATCACGCCACGTGTCACCGGCAGAAAAGGGACATGGAAGCCCATTTCGGGCGGTTCAGAAGAATTTGTCTCGCGCAGCACTGGGACATTCGGGACAAAGGGACGTGTGGGACGCGAAAAGCCGAAGCGGCCGAAGGCAGAGAAGAAAAGTCAACGTTTGACCCGTGGAACTTCAAACGGCCATAACTTTTGACTCCGAGCTCCGATTTTGACAAAATTGGACTTTCTGGAACGAGCACGATGTCCTCTGTGCAACAGCTAGGACATCCAGGCCAAAGGTACCCGTGGGATGTAGAAATCTGAACTGGCCAAAAAGTGGAAAAAATTGACTAACTGTTGAAACAGGCAGTTTGGGACATCTGAGCAATTAGTACGCGGAGGACGCAAGTCGGCCGAAAAGACTTAAGTTGCAGCCCAGATTAGTTGGGCCAAAGGTACGTGAAGTACGTGAACCGGACGGATCGGCCGAAATGAGAACTTTCGTACCGGGACAATTGGGACAAAAGGGTGTGAACCAGCCGAACCGGGTGAATCGGAAGAATTTGTCCCAAACAGTCTGGGACATTCGGGACAAGAGTACGCGAACCGGCCGTATCAGCCGAAATGAGAACTTTCGTAAGGGACAGTTGGGACAAAGGGACGCGCGGGACGCGGATAGCCGAAGGAGCCGAAAGCCAATCAGATCACGCCACGTGTCACCGGCAGAAAAGGGACATGGAAGCCCATTTCGGGCGGTTCAGAAGAATTTGTCTCGCGCAGCACTGGGACATTCGGGACAAAGGGATGCGTGGGACGTGAAAAGCCGAAGCGGCCGAAGACAGAGAAGAAAAGTCAACGTTTGACCCGTGGAACTTCAAACGGCCATAACTTTTGACTCCGAGCTCCGATTTTGACAAAATTGGACTTTCTGGAACGAGCACGACGTCCTCTGCGCAGCATCTGGGACATCCAGGCCAAAGGGACGCGCGGGACGCGGAAATCTGAACTGGCCGAAAAGTGGAAAAAATTGACTAACTGTTGAAACAGGCAGTCTGGGACATCTCGGGAGCAATTAGTACGCGAAGGGCGCAAGTCGGCCGAAAAGACTTAAGGCAGCCCGGAACAGTTGGGCCGAAGGTACGCGAAGTACGTGAACCGGCCGGATCGGCCGAAATGAGAACTTTCGTACCGGGACAATTGGGACAAAAGGGCGTGAACCGGCCGAACCTGGTGAATCGGAAGAATTTGTCCCAAACAGTCTGGGACATTCGGGACAAGAGTACGCGAACCAGCCGGATCTGCCGAAATGAGAACTTTCGTACCGGGACAGTTGGGACAAAGGGACGCGCGGAGACGCGGATAGCCGAAGGAGCCGAAAGCCAATCAGATCACGCCACGTGTCACCGGCAGAAAAGGGACATGGAAGCCCATTTCGGGCGGTTCAGAAGAATTTGTCTCGCGCAGCACTGGGACATTCGGGACAAAGGGACGCGTGGGACGCGAAAAGCCGAAGCGGCCGAAGCAGAGAAGAAAAGTCAACGTTTGACCCGTGGAACTTCAAACGGCCATAACTTTTGACTCCGAGCTCCGATTTTGACAAAATTGGACTTTCTGGAACGAGCATGACATCCTCTGCGCAGCATCTGGGACATCGAGGCCAAAGGGATGCGCGGGCATGTGGAAATCCGAACTGGCCGAAAAGTGGAAAAAATTGACTAACTGTTGAAACAGGCAGTCTGGGACATCTGAGCAATTAGTACGCGGGAGGGACGCAAGTCGGCCGAAAAGACTTAAGGCAGCCCGGAACAGTTGGGCCGAAGGTACGCGAAGTACGTGAACGGCCGGATCGGCCGAAATGAGAACTTTCGTATCGGGACAATTGGGACAAAAGGGCGTGAACCGGCCGAACCGGGTGAATCGGAAGAATTTGTCCCAAACAGTCTGGGACATTCGGGACAAGAGTACGCGAACCGGCCGGATCAGCCGAAATGGGAACTTTCGTACCGGGTCAGTTGGGACAAAGGGACGCGCGGGACGCGGATAGCCGAAGGAGCCGAAAGCCAATCAGATCACGCCATGTGTCACCGGCAGAAAAGGGACATGGAAGCCCATTTCAGGCGGTTAAGAAGAATTTGTCTCGCGCAGCACTGGGACATCGGGACAAAGGGACGCGTGGGACGCGAAAAGCCGAAGCGGCCGAAGGCAGAGAAGAAAAGTCAACGTTTGACCCGTGGAACTTCAAACGGCCATAACTTTTGACTCCGAGCTCCGATTTTGACAAAATTGGACTTTCTGGAACGAGCACGACGTCCTCTGCACAGCATCTGGGACATCCAGGCCAAAGGGACGCGCGGGACGTGGAAATCCGAACTGGCCGAAAAGTGGAAAAAATTGACTAACTGTTGAAACAGGCAGTCTGGGACATCTGAGCAATTAGTACGCGGAGGACGCAAGTCGGCCGAAAAGACTTAAGGCAGCCCGGAACAGTTGGGCCGAAGGTACGCGAAGTACGTGAACCGGCCGGATCGGCCGAAATGAGAACTTTCGTACCGGGACAATTTGTGAACCGGCCAAACAAAAGGGCTGGGATTCGGGCAAGAGTACGCGAACCGGGATCAGCAGAAATGAGAACTTTCGTACCGGGACAGTTGGGACAAAGGTGAATCGGAAGAATTTGTCCCAAACAGTCTGGGACATTCGGGAAAAGAGTACCGAAGGCCGGATCAGCCGAAATGAGAATTTCGTACCGGGACAGTTGGGACAAAGGGACGCCACGGTCACCGAAGGAGCCGAAAAAAGATCACGCCACGTGTCACCGGCAGAAAAGGGCATGGAAGCCCATTTCGGGGTGGTTCAGAAGAATTTGTCTCGCACAGCACTGGGACATTCGGGACAAAGGGACGCGTGGGACGCGAAAAGCCGAAGCGGCCGAAGGCAGAGAAGAAAAGTCAACGTTTGACCCGTGGAACTTCAAACGGCCATAACTTTTGACTCCGAGCTCTGATTTTGACAAAATTGGACTTTCTGGAACGAGCACGACGTCCTCTGCGCAGCATCTAGGACATGTAGGCCAAAGGGACGTGGGATGGAAATCCTGAACTGGTCGAAAAGTGGAAAAAATTGACTAACTGTTGAAACAGGCAGTCTGGGACATCTGAGCAATTAGTACGCGGAGGACGCATAACAGTTGAAGGTACGTGAAGGAGCCCGGAAAGTTGGGACAAAGGTACGCGAAGGTGAACCGGCCCGCGAGGATGAGAAATTTCGTCGGCCGAAAAGAACTTGAAATAGGCAGTCCCAAACAGTCTGGGACAATTCGGGACGCAAGAGTACGCGAACCGGCCGGATCAGCCGAAATGAGAACTTTCGTACCGGGACAGTTGGGACAAAGTACGCGAAGTACGTGCGGGACGCGGATAGCCGAAGGAGCCGAAAGCCAATCAGATCACGGTGTCATTGGCAGAAAAGGGACATCGTGAAGCCCATTTCGGGTGAATCGGAAGAATTTGTCCCAAACAGTATGGGACATTCAGGAAAAGAGTACGTGAACCGACCGGATCAGCCAAAATGAGAACTTTCGTACCGGGACAGTTGGGACAAAGGGACACGCGGGACGCGGATAGCCGAAGGAGCCGAAAGCCACTGTTCAGATGGGACATCTGAGCACGTGTATCGGCGAAAGACGGGTCGGCCATGGAAGCCCATTTCATGCGGTTCAGAAAAACCGGCAGATCGGCCGAAATGAGAACTTTCGTACCGGGAAAGTTGGGACAAAAGGGCGTGAACCGGCCAACTGGGTGAATTCGGAAGAATTTGAAACAGCAATGGGACATTGGGACGGGACAAAGGGACGCGTGGGACGTGAAAAGCCGAAGCGGCCGAAGGCAGGAAGAAAAGTCAACGTTTGACCCGTGGAACTTCAAACGGCCATAACTTTTGACTCCGAGCTCCGATTTTGACAAAATTGGACTTTCTGGAACGAGCACGACGTCCTCTGCACCAGCATCTGGGACATCCAGGCCAAAGGTTTGACGTGCGGGATTCAAACGGAAATCCGAACTGGCCGAAAGTGGAAAAAATTGACTAACTGTTGAAACAAGCAGTCTGGGACATCTGGGCAATTAGTACGCGCGAGGACGCGGAAAGTCTGGCCGAAAAAAAGACTTAAGGCAGCCCGAAACAGTTGGGCCGAAGGTACGCGAAGTACGTGAACCGGCTGGATCGGCCGAAATGAGAACTTTCGTACCGGGACAATTGGGACAAAAGGGCGTGAACCGGCCGAACCGGGTGAATCGGAAGAATTTGTCCCAAACAGTCTGGGACATTCGGGACAAGAGTACGCGAACCGGCCGGATCAGCCGAAATGAGAACTTTCATACCGGGACAGTTGGGACAAAGGGACGCGCGGGACGCGGATAGCCGAAGGAGCCGAAAGCCAATCAGATCACGCCACGTGTCACCGGCAGAAAAGGGACATGGAAGCCCATTTCGGGTGGTTCAGAAGAATTTGTCTCGCGCAGCACTGGGACATTCGGGACAAAGGGACGTGTGGGACGCGAAAAGCTGAAGCGGCCGAAGGCAGAGAAGAAAAGTCAACGTTTGACCCGTGGAACTTCAAACGGGCATAACTTTTGACTCCGAGCTCCGATTCTGACAAAATTGGACTTTCTGGAACGAGCACGACGTCCTCTGCGCAGCATCTGGGACATCCAGGCCAAAGGGATGCGTTGGCACGTGGAAATCTGAACTGGCCGAGAAAGTGGAAAAAATTGAATAACTGTTGAAACAGGCAGTCTGGGACATCTGAGCAATTAGTACGCGGAGGACGCAAGTCGGCCGAAAAGACTTAAGGCAGCCCGGAACAGTTGGGCCGAAGGTACGCGAAGTACGTGAACCGGCCGGATCGGCCGAAATGAGAACTTTCGTACCGGGACAATTGGGACAAAAGGGCGTGAACCGGCCGAACCTGGTGAATCGGAAGAATTTGTCCCAAACAGTCTAGGACATTCGGGACAAGAGTACGCGAACCGGCCGGATCAGCCGAAATGAGAACTTTCGTACCGGGAAAGTTGGGACAAAGGGACGCGCGGGACGCGGATAGCCGAAGGAGCCGAAAGCCAATCAGATCATGCCACGTGTCACCGGTAGAAAAGGGACATGGAAGCCCATTTCGGGCGGTTCAGAAGAATTTGTCTCGCGCAGCACTGGGACATTCGGGACAAAGGGACGCGTGGGACGCGAAAAGCCGAAGCGGCCGAAGGCAGAGAAGAAAAGTCAACGTTTGACCCGTGGAACTTCAAACGGCCATAACTTTTGACTCCGAGCTCCGATTTTGACAAAATTGGACTTTCTGGAACGAGCACGACGTCCTCTGCGCAGCATCTGGGACATCCAGGCCAAAGGGACGCGCGGGACGTGGAAATCTGAACTGGCCGAAAAGTGGAAAAAATTGACTAACTGTTGAAACAGGCAGTCTGGGACATCTGAGCAATTAGTACGCGGAGGACGCAAGTCGGCCGAAAAGACTTAAGGCAGCCTGGAACAGTTGGGCCGAAGGTACGCGAAGTACGTGAACCGGCCGGATCGGCCGAAATGAGAACTTTCGTACCGGGACAATTGGGACAAAAGGGCGTGAACCGGCCGAACCGGGTGAATCGGAAGAATTTGTCCCAAACAGTCTGGGACATTCGGGACAAGAGTACGCGAACCGGCCGGATCAGCCGAAATGAGAACTTTCATACCGGGGACAGTTGGGACAAAGGGACGCGCGGGACGCGGATAGCCGAAGGAGCCGAAAGCCAATTAGATCACGCCACGTGTCACCAGCAGAAAAGGGACATGGAAGCCCATTTCGGGCGGTTCAGAAAATTTTTTGTCACGGAGCACTAAGACATTCGGGACATTCGGGACGCGTGGGACGCGAAAAGCCGAAGCGGCCGAAGGCAGAGAAGAAAAGTCAACGTTTGACCCGTGGAACTTCAAACGGCCATAACTTTTGACTCCGAGCTCCGATTTTGACAAAATTGGACTTTCTGGAACGAGCACGACGTCCTCTGCGCAGCATCTGGGACATCCAGGCCAAAGGGACGCACGTGGGACGTGGAAATCCTGAACTGGCTGAAAAGTGGAAAAAATTGACTAACTGTTGAAACAGGCAGTCTGGGACATCTGAGCAATTAGTACGCGGAGGACGCAAGTCGGCCGAAAAGACTTAAGGCAGCCCGGAACAGTTGGGCCGAAGGTACGCGAAGTACGTGAACCGGCCGGATCGGCCGAAATGAGAACTTTCGTACCGGGACAATTGGGACAAAAGGGTGTGAACCAGCCGAACCGGGTGAATCGGAAGAATTTGTCCCAAACAGTCTCGGACATTCGGGACAAGAGTACGCGAACCGGCCGTATCAGCCGAAATGAGAACTTTCGTACGGGACAGTTCGGGACAAAGGACGTGCACGGGACGCGGATAGCCGAAGGAGCCGAAAGCCAATCAGATCACGCCACGTGTCACCGGCAGAAAAGGGACATGGAAGCCCATTTCGGGCGGTTCAGAAGAATTTGTCTCGTGCAGCACTGGGACATTCGGGACAAAGGGACGCGTGGGACGCGAAAAGCCGAAGCGGCCGAAGGCAGAGAAGAAAAGTCAACGTTTGACCCGTGGAACTTCAAACGGCCATAACTTTTGACTCCGAGCTCCGATTTTGACAAAATTGGACTTTCTGGAACGAGCACGATGTCCTCTGTGCAACAGCTAGGACATCCAGGCCAAAGGGTCAACGTTTCGACCCGTTGGAACTTCAAACGGCCATAACTTTTGACTCTGAGCCAAAGGGACATCCAGGCAAAGGGCGTGGGATGTAGAAATATGAACTGGCCGAAAAGTGGAAAAAATTGACCAACTGTTGAAACAGGCAGTCTTGGGACATCTGAGCAATTAGTACGCGGAGGACGCAAGTCGGCCGAAAAGACTTAAGGCAGCCCGGAACAGTTGGGCCGAAGGTACGCGAAGTACGTGAACCGGCCGGATCGGCCGAAATGAGAACTTTCGTACCGGGACAATTGGGACAAAAGGGCGTGAACCGGCCGAACCGGGTGAATCGGAAGAATTTGTCCCAAACAGTCTGGGACATTCGGGACAAGAGTACGCGAACCGGCCGGATCAGCCGAAATGAGAACTTTCGTACCGGGACAGTTGGGACAAAGGGACGCGCGGGACGCGGATAGCCGAAGGAGCCGAAAGCCAATCAGATCACGCCACGTGTCACCGGCAGAAAAGGGACATGGAAGCCCATTTCGGGCGGTTCAGAAGAATTTGTCTCGCGCAGCTGGGACATTCGGGACAAAGGGACGTGTGGGACGCGAAAAGCCGAAGCGGCCGAAGGCAGAGAAGAAAAGTCAACGTTTGACTTGTGGAACTTCAAACGGCCATAACTTTTGACTCCGAGCTCCGATTTTGACAAAATTGGACTTTCTGGAACGAGCACGACGTCCTCTGCACAGCATCTGGGACATCCAGGCCAAAGGGACGCGTGGGATGCGGAAATCCGAACTGGCCGAAAAGTGGAAAAAATTGACTAACTGTTGAAACAGGCAGTCTGGGACATCTGAGCAATTAGTACGCGGAGGACGCAAGTCGGCCGAAAAGACTTAAGGCAGCCCGGAACAGTTGGGCCGAAGGTACGCGAAGTACGTGAACCGGCCGGATCGGCCGAAATGAGAACTTTCGTACCGGGACAATTGGGACAAAAGGGCGTGAACCGGCCGAACCGGGTGAATCGGAAGAATTTGTCCCAAATAGTCTGGGACATTCGGGACAAGAGTACGCGAACCGGCCGGATCAGCCGAAATGAGAACTTTCATACCGGGACAGTTGGGACAAAGGGAAGCGCGGGACGCGGATAGCCGAAGGAGCCGAAAGCCAATCAGATCACGCCACGTGTCACCGGCAGAAAAGGGACATGGAAGCCCATTTCGGGCGGTTCAGAAGAATTTGTCTCGCGCAGCACTGGGACATTCGGGACAAAGGGACGCGTGGGACGCGAAAAGCCGAAGCGGCCGAAGGCAGAGAAGAAAAGTCAACGTTTGACCCGTGGAACTTCAAACGGCCATAACTTTTGACTCCGAGCTCCGATTTTGACAAAATTGGACTTTCTGGAATGAGCACGACGTCCTCTGCACAGCATCTGGGACATCCAGGCCAAAGGGACGCGTGGGACGTGGAAATCCGAACTGGCTGAAAAGTGGAAAAAATTGACTAACTGTTGAAACAGGCAGTCTGGGACATCTGAGCAATTAGTACGCGGAGGACGCAAGTCGGCCGAAAAGACTTAAGGTTTACTAAACTGTTGAAAAAAAAGGCAGCCCGGAACAGTTGGGCCGAAGGTACGCGAAGTACGTGAACCGGCCGGATCGGCCAAAATGAGAACTTTCGTACCGGGACAATTGGGACAAAAGGGCGTGAACCGGCCGAACCGGGTGAATCGGAAGAATTTGTCCCAAACAGTCTGGGACATTCGGGACAAGAGTACGCGAACCGGCCGGATCAGCCGAAATGAGAACTTTCGTACCGGGACAGTTGGGACAAAGGGACGTGCGGGACGCGGATAGCCGAAGGAGCCGAAAGCCAATCAGATCACGCCACGTGTCACCGGCAGAAAAGGGACATGGAAGCCCATTTCGGGCGGTTCAGAAGAATTTGTCTTGCGCAGCACTGGGACATTCGGGACAAAGGGACGCGTGGGACGCGAAAAGCCGAAGCGGCCGAAGGCAGAGAAGAAAAGTCAACGTTTGACCCGTGGAACTTCAAACGGCCATAACTTTTGACTCCGAGCTCCGATTTTGACAAAATTGGACTTTCTTGAATGAGCACGACATCCTCTGCGCAGCATCTGGGACATCCAGGCCAAAGGGACGTGCGGGACGCAGAAATCTGAACTGGCCGAAAAGTGGAAAAAATTGACTAACTGTTGAAACAGGCAGTCTGGGACATCTAAGCAATTAGTACGCGAAGGACGCAAGTCGGCCGAAAAGACTTAAGGCAGCCTGGAACAGTTGGGCCGAAGGTACGCGAAGTACGTGAACCGGCCGGATCGGCCGAAATGAGAACTTTCGTACCGGGACAATTGGGACAAAAGGGCGTGAACCGGCCGAACTGGGTGAATCGGAAGAATTTGTCCCAAACAGTCTGGGACATTCGGGACAAGAGTACGCAAACCGGCCGGATCATCCGAAATGAGAACTTTCGTACCGGGACAGTGGGGACAAAGGGACGGGCGGGACACGGATAGCCGAAGGAGCCGAAAGCCAATCAGATCACGCCACGTGTCACCGGCAGAAAAGGGACATGGAAGCCCATTTCAGGCGGTTCAGAAGAATTTGTCTCTTGCGCAGCACTGGGACATTCGGGACAAAGGGACGCGTGGGACGCGAAAAGCCGAAGCGGCCGAAGGCAGAGAAGAAAAGTCAACGTTTGACCCGTGGAACTTCAAACGGCCATAACTTTTGACTCTGAGCTCCGATTTTGACAAAATTGGACTTTCTGGAACGAGCACGACGTCCTCTGTGCAGCATCTGGGACATCCAGGCCAAAGGGACACATGGGACACATAAATATGAACTGGCCGAAAAGTGGAAAAAATTGACTAACTGTTGAAACAGGCAGTCTGGGACATCTGAGCAATTAGTACGCGGAGGACGCAAGTCGGCCGAAAAGACTTAAGGCAGCCCAGAACAGTTGGGCCGAAGGTACGTGAAGTACGTGAACCGGCCGGATCGGCTGAAATGAGAACTTTCATACCGGGACAGTTGGGACAAAAGGGCGTGAACGGCCGAACCGGGTGAACCGGATGAATCGGAAGAATTTGTCCCAAACAGTCTGGGACATTCGGGAAAAGAGTACACGAACCGGCCGGATCAGCCGAAATGAGAACTTTCGTACCGGGACAGTTGGGACAAAGGGACGCGCGGGACGCGGATAGCCGAAGGAGCCGAAAGCCAATCAGATCACGCCACGTGTCACCGGCAGAAAAGGGACATGGAAGCCCATTTCGGGCGGTTCAGAAGAATTTGTCTCGCGCAGCACTGGGACATTCGGGACAAAGGGACGCGTGGGACGCGAAAAGCCGAAGCGGCCGAAGGCAGAGAAGAAAAGTCAACGTTTGACCCGTGGAACTTCAAACGGCCATAACTTTTGACTCCGAGCTTCGATTTTGACAAAATTGGACTTTCTGGAATGAGCACGACGTCCTCTGTGCAGCATCTGGGACATCCAAGCCAAAGGGACTTGCAGGACGTAGAAATCCAAACTAGCCGAAAAGTTGAAAAAATTGACTAACTGTTGAAAAAGGCAGTCTGGGACAGTCTGAGCTGAAGGTACGTGAAGTAACGCGAGGACCGCCTGAAGTCGGCTCGAAAACAGGGAACTTAAGGCAGTTTGGGAACAGTTTGGGGCCAAAGGTACGCGAAGTACGTGAACCGGCTGGATCGGCTGAAAAGTGAAAAAATCATCAAGTTTTGTTTGGGACATCTAGGCCTTAGGTACGCAAAAGATGCGGATTGGCTGGTTTGGCACGGGTAAGTCCATTTTGGGCGGTTCAGAAAAATTTGTCCCAGGCAGTTCAGGACAGTTGGGACAAAAGTGCGCGGAGGGCGTGAACTGGCTGGTTCGACCGAAATGGAGGACCTTCTTACTAGGACATCCGGGCCAAAGGGACATGAGAGACGTGAAAATTTGAAGTGGCTGATAGCAAGGAAGAAAACTCAACGTTTGACCCGTGAAACTTCAAACGGCCATAACTTTTGACTCTGATCTCTGATTTTCACAAAATTAAACTTTCTAGAATGAACATGACATCCTATATGCCACAAACACCCATGTTATGATCATCATATTTACATAAAAGAATGATATTGAGCTCCAGTCAGTTAATGCTCATTCTCGTCAAATGACAGAAAATGCCTGCCAGACCCAAAATAACTGCCCGCACTTAGAAGGCCATAACTTTTGCATTTCTCAACGAAATCACACAAAGTTGGTACCGTTGGAATTTTGGCTCCGCGCCTGATGCACAGAAATCAAGAAATTATATATTTGATAATATATTGATTGATATTTTTAACAAAACATGGCCGGGTTCAGAACAGTGTTTTATTTGGTAGCTGGGAGTGCAATTAAGAGGCATGGTCATCCTTCTTTCTCTTCTGCAGCACATGGGACAGTATGGGGACCATTTTTCAAGTAATATATAATCATTCACTCAATTTAATTTCTCTTATAGGTGGTTGAAGGACAGATTTCAGGATTTCCATTTCCCCTTCTCATTTTTTCTATAAATTGGAGTGTTGGGCTCATTGTAAAGGGGGGGAGTTCTTAGTAAAAAAGCTCTTTCAAAATTGCTTTGTGAAGCCAATGTGATGCAGGCCCTTGTAGTGGACTCCTTCCATGGTGATCCAGGCCCTTATCTTGTAATAGATTGAACTGTGCATATCATGAAGCAATAAAATACCAGTTTGTGGATGTAACTTCCCCTGCTTTGTTTTCTTGCATTCTTCTTGCCCCTTTAATATTTCTACAAGAATATTTTGTCTATTTTTATGTTCTTGTAGGGATCCATTATCATTGAGTATGCTTGGAATATCATTGTGAATGCATTTTGCTAGATTATGGAGAACTATCATCACCTCTTCTAGTGTGCACTTTGCTTCTGTATTTCAAGCATTTGGAGAATACTCTCACACCCTCCCTTTTTGGTGTATCACCGCTTTAGTGTAGGCTTTCATTTTGTGCATTCTCTCTCCCTAGTCCCTTGGAAATTTAGATTAGAACAGTTAGCTTATCCTGCATTAGAGTAGATTGTGGCAGGTAGTTTAGGAGCAAGAACCAACTTTCTCTGGAGGTCTATCTCAAGTAGCAAGTCCCACAACTTGGAGATAGTACCCATGTTATCCAATCACACCATGAGTTCAATTATATGCACTTGTATTAACACAGGGGTGCTGTGATTAGGTGAGAACAGGTGCCATATAGCATTGTTTATCCTAAAATAATCAATGTAAGAAAGCATAAGTAGTTTTTAGACACATTCAAAATAGTATATAAACATTTTTATAAGATATTAAGTTTGGAAGTAAATGCATATTGTGTGAAGGTGAAGGATTAAGACATATGTGGATAAAATATTAAGACACCTAAAAATGGTGATCTTGATATAACATGGATTTTAAATAAGGATAGACAAATTATAACTTATTTCATCAGGGAGAAAAAGAGATACATTTACTACAATCCATGAAGTTGACTTTGTAATCACTAATTAGCCTTCTAGAGTTCTAAATCAAGGGAATGCATGATCAAGAACTCCAAAAAAATGGAAATTTTCTTTAAAATATGCCTAAGGACTATATTTTTATTGAAATAGGAGTTTTGAGTAAACTTATGGTTTGATCATGTTGCTAGAGGCTTGCAGTGGTATGAGGTGTAGTAGAATAAAGGAATGGTGATTAGTGTTAGTGTTATCATAGGACTGATTAGTGCTAGAAAACATGACTCGAGAAGCATAGGAATGATTATTTTTACTATAGTGTGATGAGAGCAAGAAACATGAGAAATTTCAAAGAAATGTTCAAGCACCAATTGGATATGGTGAGATACTTGTGAGAAGAAAAAAATTCCAAAGGTTGGAAAATGGGAAAGATAGTGATGGCAAGGTGAATGAGTGTTGACAAAGTTCCATATTAACATTACATGTCTATAACCAATGTGAATCCCAACCCCACTCGTGGACACACCTTTTAATAGCATCTTAGGACCTTGGTTACACTGAAGAACATGTTGAAACTCAAGACACACACGTAATGATGATTGGATACAAATTTATTTCTCCTATACGAATTGAAAAAAAAGCATTAGTAGAAAAAAAATTGAATCAATCTATAAAATTAATATTGCCTAAAATGTGCTCCAAATCAACAAATATTTCATCTAAGACTCCTTCTGGGTCATCCATCATAGAAATACATGTTACTAGTGGTGTATGTGTAGCAGATGCAAATGAATCTCCCAGAGTTGTAAGTGCCTGGTTTGGTCAATGGATACCTTATTCAACCAATGTACATACATCAAGTTCCTATTTTTTGGTGAGAATTTCAGGGGCATATTTCACATTCTAATTGTCTTGGTATACCTACTTTGTATTTTCATTGAGATCTCTTGAAGTACATAGATTCCATATGCCAAATATGCTCTTGTGTCACTTTTTATTTCAGTGAACATAATTAAGGAGACAAATAAATCGTCATATAATTAATAGAGGAATTGGTATTAAACTCGAACTAATCTTCAAGTAACATAGAATATAGCGAGTAGAAATTAGAATGATGTAATATTCAAACCAATGCTTAAAAAAAAGTATTGTCCAGTATATATATTGAAGGTCAGCCCAAACTGATTGCAATATGAAGCCATAGATCTTTACTTATAGAAAAAAAATTGTAAACTATATTAGTGAACAAATCAGTAATTATAGACAAATCTATTATAAATTTAATATTGATAAAATTTCCATTATTGTAGAGGTCTTAAGATCTAGTATTTCTATTACATCATACTGAATATTCCGTTTGAGAATATATTGTAGGTGGATAGTTATGGTCATGTTTATTTCAAAGTTTTATCAAATAATATATAAAATAAATATAAATCCATCACGGAAATTGAGGTCTTGTATCCTTAATTAGTGTTTCCCTTGGTCCTGACATTAACAAAATTTGATGTAACATTTAAAATTTTTTCTTTAGGATTGTACAAACATGGACTATTTTCTTGTCATTTAAAAGAATGGTATTTTCATGATTAAAATGGTGAACAAAAAATACAAATCTAAAAAATGCTTATAATTATACCTAAAATCAATATAAAAATATGTTTCAATCTAAAAAAGAATATAGTTGTACCTAAAATCATTCTATAAGATCATTTAAAAAGAAAATATGTTTGAAGAAACAATATTTATATAGAAGGAAATTCCTAGTCAGTGAGTATGTTCATGGGCTTTGATTGTGTAGGAAAACACTATGAAGTATGATAATATTGTCTTACCATATGGTCGACAACATTAACATGGGTTTAGGTCCCCTGATGTATCCCAAATAAGAGAAAACATGGTTTATGCCACCACTAAGGACAAACTACTATGGGAGCTTAATGATATTATGTATGAGGTTCAATCCACTGATGCCACTAAGATGGATATCGATGTGATTAAAGATCGTGAAAATTTTATTAGAGCCATCTATTTATCCCTTAATATAGTAGAAGGTGTGCACATTACATGTTGTTGCTTCTCACAGCAGTGTCGTCTGTTTGGACTATTTGATGAGAGAATCAACTGCAATTGGAACTTATTAGACTGTGTGACTTCTTATGTGATGCAAATAAAACATTTACAATTGCAATATTATTATTTGGGAATACTTAGAAATGTTGGACTAATTTGGTGCTCAATATAATCTTTATATGGGTATTTCTAGAATTTGCAAATTATTACTATTGTGATTGTCTATAGGCCAATATTTTCTCCCAGAGTATAGCCTTGTTACCATGGTTATAGGGTTTTTCCTTGTTATTAAATTATATACATGTATATTTTCTTCTTAAAGATCAGTTTTATTTAGAAATATTATCATTTCATTTCTAATTATGTTGCTCACTAGTAGAAAAAATATCAAATACCCGCAATCCGGTTTTCTAATTTGTATCAATGTTCATTTTCATAATTTTATTTACTCAAAATATATATGTTTATAAATTGCTCAAAATATATCTTGTTTACACACTAAATTCTTAATAGGGAAATGTTAATTAGAAAAAATACTAACGAATAGTGAATATTTAAATTCTCAAAGAGAAGATCATTATTTTCAAATACAGAGTGTGATTTCCTTAATTGATTCATTTGTTTTCCTAGACACAACAAAAATAAAATTGGTTTTATTTTAAAGTGATTGGACGAGGTTAAATTAAATATACTAATGTAAATATCATGAACATACCAGCAATTTAGACTTTTCCCTAAACCACAACATGCATAATCATAGCCATAATTCTATTTTATCATGGATTGCGAGATGAGGACTCATTGCATCACAAATCCTTTCATTATATAAACTCATAGACAACTAAGTAGAATACACCGAGTTTACAAATTATTGACCCCCCATTACCTTGATACCATGAACATCAATCAAGTTACTCATCAAGATTTGATAAATTTAGGAGGTATTATTGAACAATGCTTTACCTCTATCAAATATCCTAGGGAAATGTAATCTAAAGTCTAAAAAAATTTAAAATTTAATGAGCAAGGATTGTTTTCTGACCTTCTTGCAAGGTAAGAGAGACATCAATTTCATCGATCAGTTTAATTAGGCTTGTTCCATTTGTTCCACTCATAAATGAAGTTTCAAGGGACAATACACCAATGGTACTGTTGATAATTAAATGAACTTTAAGGTTCTCATGTAAACAAGTTTTTATTTTCATTAAATGTAATTCACAAGGTTAAATAAATATATCCATTCATTTAGCATATGTTGTCCAGGGGAATGGCAGTTCTGGATCCAAAGGCACCTCATGGATTGAGGATTGTGATGAAGGACTACCCATATCTCGTTGATGGAATTAAAGTATGGTTTGGCCTAAAAAAATTGGTTTCATAATACGTGTCTTTGTTTTACAATGATGACACCTATGTTAAAACATATAAGGAATTACTTGTATGGTGGGATGAAATTGTAAATGTGGGGCACGAAGATCCAAAGGATTATCGAAGTAGGTGAATCAAGATGGATTCATTAGATGATGAAATCCAAGAAGTGACCACTATCAGATGGACCACATCTTCTCATCATGTGGTTGTCAACTTTGGATAGTACTCCTATGGAGGATACATGCCAAATATTCCAACCATTACAAGATGCTTAATGCAAGAAGAAGGAACACCTAAATACGATGAATTTCTTATGAACCCAGACAGATATTTCCTCAATTCATTATTTACTCCAGCATAGGATAGATTAATTATGGGTGTTTTGGAGATTTTTAAATCATTCCAAAAATGAAGTATATGTGGGGCAATTACAAGGATCCACCATGGAATTTGTTGATGATGCAGGTTTAGAGGAAGCTTTTGAGAGATTTTTAGCTAACATGAAAAACATTGAGATGAATATCACCGAGAGGAATAATAACATGGATGGACCTATAAAATTTCCTTCTACATTACTCTACCAAAATACTACTGATCTATCAAAATCAAGGGGTCTTACAAGATTCATCTCTCATGTATTGGATTCATCTCTCATATACCTGTCACATAAGCCATGACCAATCTAAAGATGGTTGTACACTCTTCTAGTTGTAGTCACAAATCACTAGAAATTTTAGGTGAAAAAACTACAAAGGAAATATTTTCATGTTTTTGTACTCATTCTTTTATGAATTATACAAAATAACTATTTTCAATGTTTATGATTATTTAGCCAATGCTTGTTATTTTCCAGTATAGTATTAATCTATGTAATGAAACTATTTTATATTCTCAAATTTAATGTCTTTTTCAATATTTTCAGAACATGTGAATATATTAGATGAGACAAATAATGATAAAGTGAATATTTTGTGATATATGTCAACCTTATTCATGCATTTCTAATGTTTTGAGGGTGAATTATTTCAAGGAAAGGTGCTGATCTATTTAAAAGTAAGTAATGGGGGAATTTAGACATCTCAGAAGCCCTACTTGAGTAAAGAATGATCATTGTGATACTGCAAACCCACAAAAGGTGAAACATACTCTTTTTTTTGAGAGAAGAAGCATGAGGTCATTGCTTGAATGGGTAAATTAGGAGATATTTCACTTTAATGTCAATTTGTAAAGCTATGGTAGGTTAACAATGTCATGTGCAAGCTGGATAGAAATTTTGAAAGCAAGAAAAAACAAATTGTGTTCCTTTGACAACTGTCGAGATCACTCAGAGCTTCAAACCAAACCCTACAACTAGGGTTTATGAACGAAAAATTATATTTTCTCTAAAAAAACCAAAAAAATCTTAAACTTTTGGGAAAACCTCTGTCTCATGGGCATTTATAGGATACCAGATAAATTAGAGCAAATTATCCAATCACATTCGGGATTTCTATAATAGTCTTTCTTGGAAACCTATAAGAAGGAATTCATAGTTTAGAGTTAGAATAAACTTGGTCATGCACATGAAGGTATTGTTTTGGTTTTGGTTTATAAACCTAAATTAAGTATCTCTACCCTTTTCTGCTCATGTGCACATATTTTTTTATGGTCCTATGTAGGCCCCCCTTTAATTAAATCCACCCTCTTCAATATTTAATGAAATGTCCACTTATTATACTATCATCATTTAATTATTTTTAATCTTTATTAATTCACATTAATTAATTAGTTTGTTAATATCAATATCCCTAACTTTCCCTGATCAACTTGCTATTTAGAATGCTTTTATCGTAAATATAAATCACTATGCTTTTTCTACCTATTCCTATCTTCTAACTACCCATGATTCATCCCTAACAAACCTAATCCTACACATAAACTTTAAAGTGCTCTTTTTATCCTTGAAACCCAAAATCCCGACCAAAAGCACAAAATGCACCCCTTTGGAGAAACTTTCCCCATTTTCAGTAATGACCCAGCCTAGTCATCGTCGACCCTATAAAATGGAGTTATTTATTTCCATAATCATAAGATTGATATGAAAATCTAATCTTTCTTGTGACTTGTGAACTCTCTCCTATGCCTAATCATTCTTGCACGAGTTACATACATCTTGGATCTCCTTTTGACGTGATTTCATCACTCATGAACATCCTTCATGAAGTTATCATTGTTTTTGTATTGTTTTATTCAAATACAATTATATTGTTGTTGTCTTGCTTTCATATAAAAAAATTTAGGACTGGATCATCTCTGACAGCACTTAGAGCTCCATTGTCAACCTTATTTTCCATCATGCTTGCTTACAGGTTACCTTTTCCACCCATCTACCTTCGACCTTATCCTACTTTGTTACAGTCGTCATCAACCCTCCCTAGTTGTTGTCGACTCCTGCTAGTCCCCATAAACTAGGGCATTGTTTATTAAACATCCAAGATAAATCATTATTTTATGTCCTTCTTTTTGCCTTTCTATCCTAGATATCATTTTGTAGGTCACTCCCAACATCCACATGCCTCTACTTCCTTTCATTTTGCATTCAGACCTTACAGGCCTATATATTTGTCTCACAAGTTTAGATCTACTCTCCTAGGTCATCGTCGACCTTGCTCTGCATAGTATGGGTCACTGTCAACCCAGTTAGGTATTTTTTAATTTAAATTTATTTAGATCAAATCAACATTTAAATTAATCCTTATCACTTTCAGATTCAGTAGTATTTTTGTTTCTACATGTTATCCATTCTTTACTTTGTTTTTCTTTATCAAATGGGGGTTGAAATCCATAAAAGGAAGGTAACACTTCTTAGAGATAGCTTTTTTGGGAAGCCCCTGTATATAATATCTAATAAACTTTTCTCTAATTTTGCAGGTTTATCAAATTACATCAAAGATCAATAATTTTACGTTTGTTCATCCACATCACACATTTGAGGTACCATAAACCCTCCATCTTATGATTTTTTTAGATTTCTTTAGTAGTTTACACCATTAATTTGAATCAAATGAAAAAGTTACAACAACATTCTTGGCACACCCAGTGGGACCACCCTTTATGTGATCCTTTTGTATTTCTTTCTATTTTGTGCTTCTTCTATCTTTTACTAACACTGTGTCACAAGGCTTCACTTTTTTCTTGCTCGTGTTGGGTTCACATTCTTTGATCACTCTAGGCTTAAATTTTATATAAAAAGGAAAATTGTTATCCAATAATTCCTCATTTTTCCCTATTGTTTCCTTTCTGCATCATATTTCCCTTTATTTTGTATGTCCTCATCAAAATATCACATTTATATTTGGTTTTAAAGATTACCTTTCTTTTCTACATCCAATTTGATTACATAGTTTAAGTAGGGGTTAGCTTGTTACATCTCGCATTCTATTACACACAAGAAAACCTCATGCATATAAATCACACATCAAAACATCTTTCTTCCTGGTTGACAGATTGGGATTTCATCATGCAACTGGAAGCCACCTGAGACTTACCTAGCCATAACAAACCTAAAACTAGACATAGATTTCCTTTTCCTATGTCCCTCATTATCCACCCCCCTTTTCTTTTTCGACACTTTCTTAATAATCATAAACATAAAAAGCATTGTTTGCTTGACTTGTTTGAGAGAAAAATGGAAAAAAAATTTACCTCAAATTTTTCTCAAATATCCACCATGACCAATATCCCATCCAAACCCTTGGTTACTTCTAGGCCTTCTTCTAGACCCATTCGTGAATTCTTACTCTGTAAAACTACAACCTCTCGATCCCATCGACCAATAGATCCTATTTTACCACCATCACCTCATACCATCCCTTCTGACATCACCATGGCTATCCAACCTATTGATGTTCCCATTTTTCATGTATAATATATTCCCATCCAATCCCAGTCACCTCATCATATTCATAGTTCCCAACAACCAATCCAATCTTCATCACTTAATATCTTCAAACAATCATTTCCTAATTCACAACCGAAAAACCAATATTCACAGCCACAACATACAAATTTAACCCATTTTCAATCAACACCATGCACTAAAGACCTACTCCCACATCTATCTCACCTACCTCATCATCTATCCCCATCTTACATATTATGCCTACGGCTCTTTCAAAATTTATCCCCACATCAACCATACCCACAATTACCCTACCTACCTCCTTAACCTCCACTGGTTCTCTCTTATCTATAACCATTCCTACTGTTACCACATCCACATTGGCTTTAAGTGTGCCCACATATTTATCCGCACCTCTCAACTCTAACCCATTGTCCACATCTACCTCAAACACACCTATCACTACATTTGCCACTATATCAACCACATCAATGAACCCACCCATGTCTACCTCAATATCTCTACCATCTATATATTTACTTATGACCAGCTCACCTATGTCACCCCACTCTTCCACACCTAGTTCCGCAACATTTACCATTCCGACATCCACATCCACAAACACATCTACAATGACTCTTAAAGCACCTAATACAAACACAAAGTAAATTCATATTTCTTTCACAAAACCACTCATTTCTACATCATCCCATCCATAACCTACACTACCTTCCTCTAACATATACCTCATCAACCACATCATCCAAACACCCTTTTCTATTTCTCTATCTACATCTATTCTTGTCATTGATCCCACACCTGCATCTAACTCATCCACTTCATTAGACTCTATTTCCCAATTCACATCTATTCCATGCTTTACTGTCATATCATCCATAGAATCAACACCGATTCCTCTTTCCGTGCTCTTAACCACACCCACCACATCAACTATCATACTCACATCTCCATCATCCTCCTCTTCTTCCAAACCACCTTCATCATTTAAATAATATTGGAGATCACCTCAACTTGCAGCAACTATAAGATATCCTCCCATCAACAAGCTAATCCTCATCTTCCTTAGAACAAATCATGCAAACATTACTTCCTCCATCAGCCACAATAGCACCTTTATCACTTCCAGTTGAAATCATTATCATCCCTCCCAAGGGTGCTTCTTCACAAAAAAATCAAAGACCCTTGGTACGTTTCCTGAAAGGTTACTTTAAAGACCTCATAAAAATATTGATATTCCTCCAACCAAAACCAAATTTATGTCATCCATTTTGGGGCCACATTTATTTATCCTAGGACCACTTCCTTCATCAAAATCCATCAACTAATCCAAATCCAATTAGTTTGACTCCTTCCTAATACCAAATATTTAATCAAAAACACCTCCACCTACTAATCAGTCTAAACCTTCCAACGCTTATTCTTCTAAATCACTGATCACCATCAAAAGGGGTAAAAAAGTACCTAAACCTTGAAACAATCCAACTTCATCCTTGATTTCAACATCATCTCAAAAAAAATCTCCTACTACCTACATCGAATCATATGTGGAGGTCCTTCAATATTTAGTTCAAACTTTCGCCATCACTCTTCCACCTATCAAGGAATTTGACCCAAATAGTTCGAAGCCCTCATGGTTCAATTCCCACTACATTTACACCTATCATCATACCCCAGGTCATGAAACTAAACATTGTAATCCCCTTTAAAGCATTGTCCATGATCTTATTGAGAGAGATGACCTTCTTCAAGTTTCTCCTTTTCCATCTACCATTTCATCCATGACCAATCCAATTCCTATTTCTATATACATCCAAATTACTAATTATCTTCATTCATCAACATTCTATCATCTATCCTCTGCACATTATTTCTTCTAATGAGGATCCTCCCTTATTCATCGATACAATTTTCCTTTCTACACCACCCTTATGATCCCATTTCATCTCTTCTGACATCCACTAACTTATCTATATCCCTCTCACTGGGGGAGTGGCATCCCTTTTTCTCATTGATCCTTTCATAACTTCTTCCTAATCCATACATCATATTCCCCATTGATCACTTGGGGCTAGGGGGTCTTCATTATAGGATCAATATGTTCATAGATTAGTTCCTCTCCATACTCAACATCATCTTATCTTATCTAGCTCAAGTCATCCATTCTCATCAGCCATCGTATATTCATATCTTCCTCCTATGACCACCTTTGTGGCCATATTTTTGCTTCCCTTGGGAGCACCATGGATTTTTAGTGGCCATATTTGTTCATATCTTAGAAGCACCATTTCCTCTCCCTAAGACCACTTTTGTGGCCACTATTCTCACTTCTAAGGTGTTGTCCATATCTCATCTATTCTAAATTTATTTGAAGTCCAACTTTATGGCCATACTTGTCCCTCCCATGGGAAATATTTTACTCTTAATTTGAGTTCACTTTTACGGCCATATTTTTTCTCCCCTTTGAGGAACCATATTTTCATTCCAAGTGACCATCTCTTCATCTCATTAGGGACATACGTTTTCTTCACTTCTTCACTATAGCACATAGTTTTATCTCCCCTTGAATATAAGCTCTAATTGTATCCTGTCTTAACACAACTTTAATGTCAGTGACCTCAGCCTCAAATAAAATTATAATTTCACTACTCTAGAAAGGATCCAATGGGAAAATTTTTCCCCTAAGTGGATTGGACCCTACAATAACACGCATAAGTATGGATCAGGATCCTATCAATTGGCCTCCCTTGATGGTAAACAAGAAGTGGAACCTCTTAACATGTTGCATTTATGACCATTCTATTGTTAGAACATTACCAATGATCTCTTAGTCATATCCTTAGATCATTCCTCCATTTTAGCCTTTTTTATCTCTCACTTTGATGATTTGGAATTATGTAATCTACCATCAATTCCTAGATGTGAACTTAAATATGGACACTACAGATCTTCTCGTATTATATTCCTTATGGATAGTTTCTCTCATTTGGTGAGAACTCCACGATCATTACATCCATCACCCTCTTATCCACCTATTAGAAACAAGCAAAGGGTCTAGAAGTGTTTCTCGTAGCTTCATTATCCCTTTCTATCTGGTCTACCTAGATATCCCCATCTATCACCATGTAAATTTAAAATTCATGGATGTTGTTCTAAAAAATCAAAGTTATTAAAAATACAGTGATCCCTCAAAGGAAAGTTGTTCATGCAAAAAAAGAGAGAGAGAGAGAGAAAAGAAAAGCATGAAAATCAAAGTCAATATTAAATCAAAATATATAGACTTATCCCTCGAAGGACAAATATCATATATATTATGTATAAAGTAGATCATACCCTAAAAGGATGAAGGATGACTAGTCTTTTGTACAATGGAATTAAAGCCTTCCCATATTAATTAACCTTCCCTTTTATTAGCATCCCACAAAACCTTCTTGCATTGATCATCTTTCTTCAAAGGAAACTTCCCTCATTGATTAGTTTTCTCTTTCCCCTTCCCAGAGCTAGGTCATAGATTTACAAAATGCCACTTATGGAGATTCTTCTTCCCATGTACAAGTTACATTTTAAACCTCTTTGTCTTGTCGACAATAGGTTTATAAGTTCATTTCATCCATGCTTCTTTATGATCTCTGGAATGACTATATTTGGTTAGTTTCTAACATCTGTTTTGGTCGCATATGCCTTACGTTTCTTGGATTCCCCACTTGTTGACCTGAAGTGTGATTAGAGACATCTTTTCCTCTCACATTCCTTGATATGAAATAGCATTGTTTGTACCCATAGGTCATAACCATTTAGTTCTGTTAATCCTATCACATCTATCTCTCATCCCTACTTCATTTTTTTATGAGCACATCTTTCTTTATCTCAATCACCTATTTTTTATCCACCTATCCTAAGCACATTTATTATTACTTATATCCATCATTAATCAATCCATTTTTAAATTCTTTTCATTAACATCACATTTTATCCATACATTCTATCATCATGACTGAATTTAAATGTATAATATATAAATCATTATCCTCAACACATTTATATTATCATCTAAAGTAGCCATATCATGATCATCACATCATAAATCCCTAAAATCCACTTGTCACATCATATAATAAACACATGTTAATCCATAACAAAATCATAAATCATGTGTGTGTGTGTGTGTGTTTTTGTGTGTGTCATGATGTGTATCAATATATCATAGTTAGCCTCTAGGGGGCCTCTCTTAAAGTAGAGATATCATCAAAATTAGTAAATTGTACATTTGATATCCTCAAGTCCTCTCCTCTAAGGACACGTACAAAACTTTACCCTTGCACATTTGTGCCACTATTGTGGCCACCCTTCTTCCTATAAATCACACACCAACTCATACGTCATCATCATCATCCCAAGGTGCCACTTCCTCCTCAACTGGATTGGCCATAGCAAGATGCGACACCTCCCTATCTATCTCCTCCCTCCTACATAAAATTGGATCTCTCGGTACCATCTAGACGACTCCAAAATTTCATCACACTTGGTCATACTACACGACCTCAATCTTCTATGTCCTTTCCCCCTATAACCACCTTTTCCACCACATATCAACCAACTCTACTTCTACCCCTAGTCATATAGGAAAATCTTAGTATGGGAACCATCTAATATGATCTATTTCAAGCTCTACCAACCGATCCACATACCAATCCACACTCCTCTCACTCCTATCTCCAAAGGCCTGATCATCCCTCCATCTCAGAAATCTAACAACTAGCTCTATATGGTCCACTGTGATCCATTATAGCCCTGGTGGGTGAATCAATACAATATGCTCATAGGCACAATAGTGAAGTAAGAAGCCTACATACAATAGTGATCTCCTTCCTTCCCTGTACATCGACAACTCATGGTACACCTGAGATAGCAAGGAAATATCAAAATAAAATATTGTCTAGTGATCTATAGTGTCTATAACCATAACAGCTAGTGCCCATGGAAACTGATCTCCTCCTGAGTCCAGAAATACATAACATGATACAACCAACATAGCTAAGAAAATCAAATGGATTCATTTTATGTCTTCCTCAAACCATAGCTCATATGAGAACACCCTAGAATAAAATATTATATGGGGCGCATTGGCTCAAAATAGTCATGTCAATACTACAAATCTGATGTCACTTGTGATGGGGACTACCTAGTCCCCATGAATAGGTATCCTAAGGATGTGATATACATCCTTCAAGGTGATAATAATCTCCCCTTTCATGAACCAGAATGTCCTTGTCTACATATCCAATCTCTCTCATGGGATCCTTTGATAATGCCAAAATCCACCAAACACCACTGTGGATAGATGATTCCACTCAGTTTCTATAACATCCCCTCTGATTTTCTCGTATAGAGATGGTGTGATATGAATTTTTCCAATTTAGTAATCCTAATATTTTACCATATAAAAATCCTCCTAATGCATTTTAAACAAAAACATAATAGTTCAAAGATTAAACATAACACAATGGGCAAGACTTTTTGTATCTTAAGTAGTCCCTAAGTGACACTTTAGATATGCATATCTAGGTGAGGACTATTTGTGGCTTAGAAAAATCCTAAGTGATACCAGAGATTCAACACTTCAAGTTATGGTTGCATTATCAAGAGGAAATATGTAACAAATAATCTTCTTTCCCTGGCTAGAAACCATCTTGGGTTATTCTTTACGTACCCCAATTAGGACATCCCTCTAGAATGCCCCTCTCCAATGCCCACCACTCAACTTCACTCGGTATCAAATAAATATTACTTGATCACACATATGGGTAGATTAAATCACCACAACACTAGTTTAAATACTTTTTACCAAGTATGTTTTCATCCAACATACTCATTATCCTAATCCTTATATAATTTTACAGCCTTATGATGAGTCTACTGACCTCGAGCATCACTTGCTAATTTTTGATATTTGTTAGGGAGGAAAAGGGGTCAGTAAAAATACTACAAATAAGTATGAACTCATAGAGTAACTAAATTTAAGAGACTTAAATTTTATATATTCCATAAATCTTAGTGTGTAGAATTCCCTCACACATGAATTCAAAAGAAATAAATGTGTAGGGGAGACTATTCAAGATGTGAAGGAGATTAATCAGATATCGGCATAGTCTATTGTTATCTCTCGAAAGTGCACCCTATAGAGAGATGGCAACAGATTTTCTAAGCATGCAAAATGATCTCTCTCTCTCATAGATACAATGGAGACACCTCAGGTCTGTGGGTATACCTATTGTGAGGTGAATCTCTAGGATTAAAAGGTTAGTTCCTTATTGGTGTACACTAAACTAGTTTCTAGGAGTTAAAGGGCAAAAGATGACTTAAAAAATAAATAAGACTAAGGTGATACACCAAATTTGTGTAAGAACTTTGACTGAGTAAAATACACAACTGATTTGTGAAGAATTTTTTGATGCATGAACCAATTAATACCTTTTTGAAGAAATTTAAGGGAAAAACACTTGATTGTACTGTGGGAGATTTCACAACTGTACTAATAAGTTAACATGCACATTTGAATTAAGCAGAAAGGAATGGATTTACAGCAGGGTAAAATGGTTAATCAGGGAATTTTCATTCACAAAATTAATATAAACATACACAATACTACAAAATAACTTGGAGAGGCATAAAATACTTCACACTCAGAGGGAAAAACTGGCAGAAATTGCTTCAGTACTCCTATATCTGAAACTCCTCTAGGAAGATCCCTTGTGCTTTGCAAAGACACATAATATATAGAAAATAAAAGGTTCACCCCTTCCTAAAAATAGCCTAAAGGCTGTACTTTCCCATGCATACTAATTTTATCCTTTATTTAATAATAAATAAAGGAATAAAACTAATACAAACTAGAGCATGTAGTAAAAAATAGGCATTAACAGCCTTAAATACAATATAGTCAAACTGAAGTTGACTCTTCTATTTTAAAGAAAGAATGGGTGAATAAGTTGCTAAAAATACAATTTGCTTGCTAGGAAAGTCTTCCTCCTTTGAGCATGCAAATTTGTCTTCTTCTCTGTTCTATCCTCTTGTGAATACATTCAAAAATATACTCCCTGCATATGGGCAAAATATTGCAACACTTAGTAATATTTGCAAAATAATAGTTGTGGGGACCACCCTCCAATGTGCACATGTTATGATATTTGTCCCTTTTCCTGAATGATCACATGAGTAATACTTAAAATTTTATTTGAAACTCCTTATGGGGACCACCTTTGATTCACTTGGTTTGGGCATTGCCACCTAGTCGACTTAGGCAAATTCATGTTTTTTTTTTTAAATTTACAAGGGGCACCAAATATATGTTAGGCCACCATGTGGACTTAGGCATGTTTAAAGGTTTATATTTCACCTTATTAGTGATCATTATGTATAATGTGGTCACCCATGATTTTTGGATGCATGCATAGCTTAGACTATATTCATACTTTTGAAATTCGCTTGCAATGATTAATACGAGGACACATGGGCTGGCCCCTTCCCATAGTGACTCACCCCTCCAATGTGTTTTGTCAGTGGTAACCTAACATGTGTTGGGTTTTCTTGGAAAATGATGATCATTCTAAAGCCCTTGATCTTTGTACCTACTCTATGATGCCATCGATCTTAAAACCTACAGTTAGGGTTTCCAACATGTGCATTGATTACAGTCGGTGGAGGACTTACCATGGTTATCTATTTTGGTCTCTGTGCATAATCCTCGGTCTTTTGATCTTGTCCTTGATGAAGATTGATCGTTGATTTCTTGAGCACAGTTGAGTTAGCTCGACCATGCTAGAGTGGATGAAATAAAATCTTGAGCTCTTTCCATTTTGGTCATTTCATTATGCTCGTGGAGGGCGGCGAAGCCCTGGTAAATTTTCTTTGGCCGTCATTGTTTCAAGTTCTGGAGCTCAATTTTTTATCATTTCATGGAAGCTTAGCTCTATTTTTTTTCTCTTTTCTCCATTTTTGAACCTTCTGAGCTCGCGAAGCTTCTCTAAGTGATTAAACTCGACCCTTGGCTATTTTTTGTATTCTTTGCTTCTGTTTTGTTTTCTCAGATGATAGACCTTGAATCTCATTCGTCGTTATATTTTATGAGCTTGTTTTTCTTCTCTATTTTAGGGCCTTCTCTGAGCTTGAGATCTCTTTTCGATCCTTGTGCCACCATTGTTGAAATCTGTTGAAGCTTGACCTGTATTTTGAAGGGACATGAAGGTATACATTTTTGTGACCCTTTCCCTTTATGAATCTTGTGGATCTTTTTCAATCTATTTTCAGTGGCTCCTTTGATCTCTGTATAATGACATAACTTACATTTTTCTCTGGTTTTTATTTCTATCATTCGGCCTTGATGAGCACGAACATGAGATTATAATGGAGATGGTTTCCATTATCTTTCCTTTGGCGTTATTGTTGATAATGTGGTAAGTTCTTCAGTATGTCGACTCTCTATAAGTGTTAATATGAAAAGAAAATCCTTTAAAATTATTTTACATTTTCTCATTCTTGAAATATGGCTCGATCATTTGAAAACTTTACTATAATGTGACCTTCAACTATACCTGTAGCTTCATATTTCTTCTGGCTTCAGCCTTGTCATTTGTTCACTTTTATTTTGTTCATTTTAAATGGCTTCGACCTTTTTATAACTTGACTGTTTATTGATCATTGTGCTTGAGTTTTACCTTTGATAACCTCATCCTTGGCTTCACCTATAACTCAATACTCTGTAAACTTGGCCTCTTTGGCTTCATTTATGTCATGCACTCAGCTTTGTTAAGTAGACTGTATATACTTCTTATGGTTGTGCTTGAGTGAAGTTGGGACTCAAAGAAAATCATTAAGTTTTATTTTCTATTTTTTGTATTTCAGTTTTTTTGTTAAAGCATATTTTCAATTTTGTCTAATCTGAAAACTCCATTTTTCAAGGGGAGACTCTGGTAAAAAAAATTTGAAATCCTTCTCTCTCCAAATCTCTAAAACTTGATCTATTTTTAAAAGATATGAATATCTCTCTGCCACCTTTTATGGATTGTTTGTTCACTTGATCAAATTTTGTTCATGCTTGATTTGCTTGATCCATTACAACCTTGGAAAATTGTGAAGTAGTTGGCTTAATTCACACTTGAATTTGGAAATAAAATGAACTTTGAATACTTGTACTTGATGAACTTCTGAAACATCTGTATGTTCCATTTGATCATGATATCATTTGTAACGATGAAACATATACTTTTGTTGACTGTTATGATTCCTTTTGAAGTTCAGATAGCTTATAAAGCATGTAGTAGCCTATAAAGCATGTATTTCAATACTGTTTAAATCAAAACTCAATTTTACAAGAGGAGACTCTGGGAAAAATTTTCCAAAATGATTGTTTTCCTCTCTCCTTTTCATCTTTCCACCCTGACTTGTAAAAGTATTTCCTTTTTGACTTATTCTGATGCTTCCTTCTTTCTATAAACCATCTATAAATGATGTTTGTTTTCCATTCTCTTGAAAGTAAACAATAGTTGTTTCTTTATTAACCAGTTAAAATAATCTTTTTGATTCCACGTTGCAACCTGTTGCTACAAAACTCAGAAATAAGTTAGAAATATATATAGGCTTTTTGGCCTCTCTTATATCCATGTGATCTTATTTTCTTCTTCATTCTTCTTCTGTGAACTATTTTCAACTTCTTTTATGCATCCCTACATTTTTTTCTTTTGTAATCTATTTGAGATTCTGATTTTCTATTCCAATCATTTTCCTTTTATTTCTTTCTGCTAAAGATTTCTCTTTATGCACTCTACTCTCTTTTGTTTCCATGCCCATTTGCATCGCTAAGTTGTCCTATGTCATGTACCTATATTTCTTTCTTTCAAGTACCATTAGATACATTGAATTTAGAATATGTACTTGCTTTAGAATAGGTGTATAGCAATAGAAATGTACCCGAATCTCAAAATTGACAGGTACTATTGTTTATCTTGAAGGTGACAAGAAAATAAGATGGAGATGGAAGCGAAAGATGAAACAAGATGAAGCTAGAGGTGTAGATGATGCGGAGTGGGAAAGAAGATAAAAAGGCAATGATGGGTTCACTTTTACTCCTCTATTATTATTCTTTGGCACATGTAATATTCTCTTTTCCATGTATATGATGTTGTTACTTAGTCACATCCCACAACTTGTGTGGGAAAACTTTTGATCTCTTATGAATAAAGCATTAAGTTGAAATAATGAGTTGACTATCTCATTCTGCATTCAGAATTTCCTTGATTGTACAATGATGTAAGCAACTCAATATCTCAATCAAATGAATTAATATAAGAGATAAACTTAAAAGGAAAACCTGTAACTTCTAGTAAGCAACCTTTGAATGATATGTGCCGCCTTGTATGTTATTTTACTGCATTAAGCATATGCTCTTCACTTTGAATCCTTCCTATTATCTCCATTTAGACATTATTGTCACTATTTGTTTGGTGGTATTTTCTTGGTGGAAGTAGTAGGAAAGGAGTCACTTGTAACATTTTTATGATACAATAGATGGATGCAATTTAATTAATCACAAACAACTTTAATGAATACGGAGCAATAAATTTGATGAGCACAATCATAATAATAGTGAATTTTATTATTTGAAAGCTACAAATATGTTTGTTGTCCCAAAACCAAACACTTCACTTATTCTGTAATTCGGTGTCTTCATCAAGACAACGCAGCTATTCTTTGGGGCATGTGTTCTTTTGTTGAGGATATTCATGAAATTATAGACTATGTGATCTATTATGTTTTTGTAATAGGACACATAAATTCAGATTTCATGTAATCTTTTAAATAAATTAGTAGTAACGATATAATTTGATATAAATTCCCCTAGCTTGGGTATACTTCACCAATGCTATCCATCATAACAAAGTTTCGAGTTGCACATTTCTGCACAAGTGCAGAAATTGTCAACATCTATCATAGAGTATAACATGAGGATTTTTGATGTGATGAACAAATCCAATTTAAATTTTGATGAATTAAGTAAAATTTCTTGGTTTATGGAAGGATCGCGCATCCAAATTTAGTTTACAATTGCACAAACAAAATTCCAAACTAAATCATAGGTCATGGAATAAACTATTCGAGTGGAGAAAATATAATACTATGGAGAACTTAGTTCATCCAACCATAAAACTGAAGAAAAATTTGATGCATTAATATGAATATTGAAAGAATTATATGAAGGAAAGAATAAACAACTCAATATATGATATGTAGAATGCGGAGAAAAAGGACACCATAAGAATGATTACACCAAGACAAAATTATGGGGACGAGAAGAGTATTACAAAGTATGTAGTAATTGGGGACACTCAGTTAATAATTGTCACCTATTATAACACTATGTCAAACAACCTCATAACATGGTATTTATATTTTTCAAAGCCACTACTCATGAAGTTAAGAATTTAAGGGCTTTGATGGATCTGAAGGAAGAAGTTACCAGGAATTTATTTATAATACAAACATTGTTGGCCACTAAAATGCAACCAACTTATCCAGAAATAGAGATGGTCACCTCCACTAAACCAAAGGTGTGTTGGGCTCATGCTTCACTATTAAAACAAAAAATGGATACCACATTCTCTGCAATTGAGTCTGATTTAGGCCCTACCATCTCCACAAAATAATATGGGTTGGACACTTTATTCACCACAACAACCACCTAGATAGAGCGCACCTCCACCTCAAGCACATTATGGAGGATATCAAGGATAGAGTCAAGGCTGAAATGCTCTAAAGATACCATGTGGTGCACATCAAGGAGGTTTCCAAGGTGGTTACGAACAAAGAAATTTGAGAGGGAGAAATTTTCTATCTTTGTAGAAAACTAGACAACAATACATGAAATTTTCCTTCAAATCCATAACGAGAATTATTTTGCACAGATTCTAGATTGCAGGAAAAAACATAACATAGAACATTGTCCCACATTGAAGAAACAAAGAAAACAAAAACAATTACATAATGTCAAAAGGATAAATATGGTTCCTACAGAAACTGATAATCTTCAAGTTGTTACCATATTGTAATGAAAATAACAAGGATTGAAACATGTGGAGATTTCAATGGATCCCCAAATACGATGAGAATACAAGGACACTTACCCCAACCCAAGGAAAAAAAAAATCACTTCTTGAAGAAGCTAGAGATTTTCTCCATTCAATCCAAAATAGATATGTCAATGCACAAAATAGAGGGGAACCAAAAGCACATATCTATAACTAGACTATGATAACCCTAAAATATCAAGGGGTCGTTGCCGAACTATAGGATCTATTGATCATGGTAACCATTTTACACAATGATCATATTTTTCTAAACATATCTAACCTACTCATGACTACTAGAGAGTGCAAAAAGTGGAATAAATAAAGATAACAAAACTATTTAGTATGTGAAGGATACAAATCCATGGGATGTGGATACTCGATTGGATACATTCCTTGGGGGGTATGAAATAAAATATGTGGTGTTTGATTTTGGAAGCATCATTAACATGATGCCTAAGTACACATGGGAAGATATAGGATCCCCCATTTTGGCTTACAATATGGTTAATTTTATCCAATTCTACCCCTCAGGAAAAATTGATCAAACACGACTTTGAATAGGAGGAAATGGAGAGGTTGGTTCAGTCGTGCGATCTCACATTTGATCCCAAAAATCAAGTTACGGGTGGGCTCGACAATGGAGAAGCAATTTTAAAAAATGAGGCCAAACAATGTTAAAGGATATCATAGCTCAATAGGAGAAAAATGGGAAAAGGTAGTGTTCACTTGAGGCCTAAATTATCTAAGTATAAAAGATTCAGTCGAAGCCTCCATGTGTCTCAATGGCGCAACTCCAAAGTTCAAGTCCAAAGCAAGGTCTCCAAATTAGCACAGGCCCTCCACATGGTTAGAGTTTGAAAAGGCAGAGTCGACCATTGAATAGAATAAGTATAAATGAGTTAGTAGAAGCCTCCACATGTCTCATCAGTTCACCTCTGAAGGTCAATTCCAAAGCAAGGTCTGTCTCTAAATGAGCGCAGGCCCTCCATGTGTCGAAGGTCCAACAACTTGTTCCTAAATAGGCAGAAAAGGCATAATCAGCTGTTGAAAAGTCTAAGAGCCAGTGGAAGCCTCCACATGTCATCTCAGCACAACTTCAAAGGTTAAATATAGAGGCAGTCTCCAAGTGAGTGCATGCTCCCCATGTTTCTAGTGCCTGGAAAAGTTGCACCAACCATTAAAAAGTCTAAGAGCCTGTGGAATCCTCCACGTGTCAGCTCAGTGCAACTTCAAGGGTAAAACCCAAAGGTAGGTCCCAAACATGTGCTAATCCTCCACGTGTTTATGGTCAGACATAGTATCTTTGCCAAATAGGAGGGACTTAGCCAAAACACAAAGGAAACAAAGTAGGCCCGTGGATGATGCCAAGTGTCCAATCGGTGTAACTTCAAGAGTGAAAGGAGGGGGGTGAAATATTAAGATGCATGGGGCTGTCACATGCATCTTGCATGGATAAACTCTTTTAAAAATTGTGATTCCACGTTAAACGCCTCTCCTTGACCTTCAAATAGCCATATCTTTCAACTGGGAACTTAGATTTGAGCAAGGCGTGAATTTTTAGAAAACTCTCAACGTCTGCTACTCACCTGGCACCAAAATGAAAAAATACAGTCCTCCATTTTTGAACCTATAATTCTTATCACCTACCACTATAATGAAGTATGGGCTTCCTTTCTTTCTTAAAAAATAACAGTAACAGAGGCATGGGTTTTGCAGTAGACCCTGTTATTGTTGCAGGAAAATTCATTGCTCTGTTGGGATGGTTGAACAAGAATTCATATTTTGTATATCTCCTTATCTAATTCTTCCTATATATTGTAAGGAGGGGAAATTTTCAAGGGGTTATACATTCTTTCTTTGCACCCTCCCTTCTTCTCTGTTCTACAGGTGAATTTGTTGAGTTTTTAAGCCTCCCATTTAGATTATAATACAAAGCTTTCCTCTTGGCCGTTGTAGTGTACTGTATCAACTCTGGAGCAATTATACATCTATGTGGATGATTTTCAGCCCTCTCTTGCATTCATTGTCTCTTTCCTGATCTCTCATTCCAACCCTGGTTGCCTGTGCATGGTGATTGTATCACATTTTTATGGTTTGTGTTTATTGCAAAGCAAGTGTTCAACATTCCTTTCGTGCATCACCTCGGTTAGTTTAGGTTTATTTTCTTACATATTTTTTCAACCCTATCTCCTTTAGAAAATTAGAATAGGTTTCAGAATTGGACCCTCTACAAATTGTATGTGTGCACCTGAATAGAGGAATAGGAACTAACCTTCATCCAGAGAGCTCTCTCAATTTGCAAAGTCCCATAATTTGAGAGATTCTCCATGTTATGTAATCACACTGAGAGTATCAACCCATCAAGTCGCAGACATTCAGGGGTGATGTGATTTTGCACTAATAGTTACTCTTAACATCACAGATGATGGGAGGGTAGATCCAATCGGTGTTCTTAAGTATGTGGAAATACATGTGGGATACCTAAGCTTAAAAGGGAAATTTGAGTTGATTGACCTGAATAGAAATGAAATAAACTATCCCGTGTTGGTTGGGAAGAAATGGGTGTATGATGGAAATATCACAATCAACATAGTAAAAAATTAGATGGAATCTAACCTACACAATTCTATTATTTCCATACCAATGAATAGGTCTGAATAAAATCCATATACTATCCCCATAGAACCTATGTCCTTGTATGCACATGACGTTGAAAGTTGATTTAAGTTCACTCATCAAGAAAAATCCCTAGTTTTGCATTACAAACGGGGTGAATGTAGATGAATTAATAAATTGGGAATTTCCTACTACTATTAAAAACAATAATCCATTCAAAAATGAACAATTGTAATACAACATCAAGTCTCCAACTAAGCCTAAAATATCCCAATTATATGGATTTGTGCAGCATGGTCAAGATTATATTGATACAAATGGAGAAATCCATATCCCCTGGGAGTGAGAATCTTCCATTATTGTGGATTCATATGTGGGATTGAACCATTTGATGTGTAAAGAGCATGAAGTAAGGACATAACATAGTTTAGGTAGAATAAAAAGGTACTCCACATTTCTTCATAACCTCTAATCTAGGTGCATTCTTGGTTGAATTTAAGAAACATGTACCTCAAGAAGACATGAGGATCAACACACTGAATTATGCACTAAAATTAATAGTATTCACATGATGGGAAGTACACATGTCAAAGAACCTTAGTTATATCAAAGCAATAGGTATTATGCATTTAAGGTTTGTTTTACCTAGAAACTTAACTAAAGATAACACTAAGTGTTGTGCAAAGCAATGTTTAGAGCTTCATATTCAAAAATGTATTAAGAATTGAAAGAGAAGAAAATTGAACCTAAGTGGTGGGCACATATCTTCATCAAAACATTGAAATCATTACCAAATGTTTTGTATTGTCATGAAGAGAAGAGATAAACATGCAATTGGGAAAAAGTGTAGCAAGACTTCATTCAAACGTTTATGTTTAAAGATAGGAATCCCATGGTATATGTAATTCTTAAAAAGATCAAAAAATTCTTATGCCATTGAACTATTGACTCAGAAGGGAGAGCTAAATTACCATATCCTAAAGAAATCAAGAAAAGGAATTTTGGAGAGAACAGTAGTGGGACTGAACCATAAAAAGGGCAATGTACAACAAAGTAAATGGGTGTCACATGGTAGGAAATATTAAGGAGGAAGAAGAAGACCCTAAGGATGAGGAAGACATGGAATTATTCAAAATATGTGAACCTAAATGTATTACACCTATACCATATGAGATAGAAGTGTGCCATGAAGAAGAGGAATATATATGATATCTAAATATGGAAGAAAAAAAGGGTCCAAAATGGTAGAAGACACCAACCCATCCGACACAATCAATTTATCCACTATGGGAGACTACTAGATAAAAATGATGTTTGAAAGACTACAAATATTATGCGATTATGAAGATGTGTTCCCCACTAAATTCACCAAGATAAAGGGATTGGATCCATCACTACGATAAATGCGCATTGAATTAAAAGAGGGAGCAAAGCCGATAGGGAAAATTCCATATAGATTGAATGTAAACATGAACATAAAATCCAAAGTAGAACTCGAATACATGGTGGACATGAGATTAATCTATCCTATAGAGAAATCATATTGGGTGAGCTTAGTAGTCACTCAAACAAAGAAAACACAAAAAATTATAACTTTTAGTGATTATAGAGATTTGAATGATGCATGTGTCAATGATCAATTCCCAACACCATTCATGGATGAAAATTTGGAATAAATAGTTGGAAACAAGGTATATTCATTTACATATGGATTCAGTGGCTATCAAAAAATTTCAATTATGCAAGAAACTCGGTAAAAAACCACGTTCACAAATGAATGGGGTGGTTTTTCATACCGAATAATGCCTTTTAAATTTAAAAATGCACCTGAAATTTTCTCCAGAGCTATTGTCACTACATTTAAATATTTCTTCCATTATTTCCTCGAATTATATTTGGATGATTTGGAATTCTTCTCTTCATTCAAAAAGAATATATCTAAGGTATGTTTAATATTAGAACAATGTAGAGCATTGCACAGTGCCTTAAATATTAAGAAATGATTTTTATTTACACTTTTTGTAGTACTGCTTGGTCATGTTGTTTGAAAAAAATGTATTCTCATGGATCAAGAAAAAAAATGGTTACAATTGAGATCAAATATCGTAAAAATCCATCATAAGTTTGTGCATTCCTTAGACATACTGGTTACTTCAGGAAATTCATTAGGGGATATGCTAGAATTATCCAACCTATGGAGAAATTACTATTGAAAGGTGCAAAATTAGAATGAACCACGTAATGTCAATATGAATTTATGTAATTAAAGAAAAATTTAGTTAATGTGCCCATTATATTATTTCCAGATTGGACAAAAAAATATTGTACATGTGGATGCTTCAGGAAGTAAAATTAGAGCAATCCTTGGGTAACCAAGCAAAGGAGTAATTGACCATCCCATCCATTTTGCAAGTAGAAAGTTGTCACTAGCTAAGAAAAACCACATGACCACACACAACAAAAATTTAGGAAATATCTATTAGCAAAGTCATTTAAATTAATTGCTGGTGTTATTAGCTAATTTTGACTTCCCAAAATTACAATGTTTTTTTTTTTAAATTATGAAATGTCTTTTCTCGTGGTTTATCATCCTCATCATTATCATTTTATTCTTCTAATAATTTTGGACTTCGTTTCATCCATTTCGAGTAAGTACTTCTCCCACTATGTCGTAAACTAATTTTTAATTAATTAATTAATTAAGATTTAATTAATATTTACCTTTTTATTTAATAAAATTAATTTTATTAAATTTTCGGGTTTTTAATTAATAAATATGAATTTTAACCCTCATCAAAGTTGATCAAAATTTTTGGAAGAACTTTATCTTTTTCCCCATTGTCGTGGGCAATTAAAATTCCGTCTCTAATTGCCAAGGATGCCAAGTTGGCTCTTTGCTCCCGTTTTTCCCTTTCCTGAAAACTTTACCATTTTCCCCCACTTGTGGGAAATTCCCTTGTTGATTTCCAATGCGAATGGATGTCAAACAGAAAATATTATCCCATTTCCCATATGGGGAAATGGAGGGGAATTACCAACCTGTTTTGCCATTGTCATGGGAAAATAGTTAACTTCTTCCAATATTCCCCTGGCAATTAATGCCCACTACCAAAAGAAATATGAAATTGGTTATTCAATGGAAAGACAAGAAGAAATGGTTATGAGAAATCTTCTTAGATCCTCATAACTTTCCTCTATGAAACATTATGGCCAGGGCCAAATTAAAGGTCGGGAGTGCCCTAGGCAATAGTTTGAGTGCGCCCCCTTCTCAAAAATTTACTTAATATTATTTTCCATAAAAGTAAATAAATAAAATATATCAATATTTTTGTATTTTTAAATTTACATCATCGTCATAATAAAATAATAATAAAAATATATTATTAAATTATCATGGAAGGATAAAAAATATTCTATGGATGGAAAAAATTAATCGTAAAAGATGCTTACAATGCAAAAAATACAATATTTTATACAAGGCTTCTTACAAGTCTGATTTACCCTTATCAAGTAGGTGACATGAACTCTATCCTGAAATAAAGCACCATTTTTGTGAAAAGAAACAAAAACGTTTATGTAGCTCCCATGTTTTTGTGAAGAGTCGTATTTGGACAAGGCCTACGGATTCCTCCATAACAAAATAATAGAAAATTTCCCCAAGAAATTAAGAATAGAAAATTAAATACCTTTTTCCTTTATTTATACTCACCTCTACTAGATACACCAACAACATTATAAAAAATACATTAACCTTTTTCTAGAACAAAATACACACCTGCATAATCTAGAGCTATATAAGAGAATGGGTAACAATACAAAAAAAAATCATATGTGATATTTTCTTTTACTTGCAAAAATATTACAAAACGTTTTTATGTATATTGGTGAAATTTATGTTACTATATAATAATATCTATAAATGGGTTGATCAATATTAAGTCTTGAGATAAATTATTTTAAACTTAAGTTCTAAAATTAACCGACAAAAAGGAAATTTTTAGATTCAGGCACCCCCTCACTTCTGGCACCCTAGGCAACTGCCTAGTTTGCCTAAGGCTTTATCCCCCTCTGGTTTAAGATTTGATTACATGTATAACTAAGTATAGAGTGTATGTAATAGTAATAGATATATATCATGTTTTGCATAATAGATAAAATCAATGAATCATGAAGTGAGGAGAGGATGACATATTATTAAGTGTAGAATGAAAAATATGTCTGATTTGATGTCATGTTTGATTTATGATGATGAGGGAAATAAGAGTAATGCCCTTAGAATTTGTTCAACGAGATGATGTTCATTTTTATAAGAACCCTCACTAGTTACAAATGAACTATTAAGCATGAGTGCATCATCAGGAAGTGATATAGTAGTATACGCTAGATAGATGTATCAATGAGATGTGTAGTGCAAATATGTGGAAATTTTATTTGTTATGGAATAATCGCGACACCCTTGATTTCTTGGATGTAAATGGTTGAGGCAGTCAGTGTGATTTGTCAAACATGTAGTTATCGCAAAGTGTGGGACCTTGCAATCAAGATAACCCTCTGGATAAGGCCAACTTCTAATCCTATCTTAGTGTCAAATACTCCAAAGTGTAGAGAGTTGCAAACATAAAAATAATCTAAAGTTTTCCCAAGGATACAGAGTTAGAGAAAACGCATGAAAATTAAAACTTACTCTAAGGGAAGGTGATGCAGTAAGAAGGATGTTGAATAACCTACACAAAAAACATATCACAACTAGAATTTTGCAATGAAAATAAAACAATACACAATAACCTTGTATGCAACTAACGATCAAAAAGATGTAATAGAACATAGAAGATCATTTGAAACATTCACATATCTGATTTATTACTCTCAAATTTGATACAATACATCACATTTAGGGCCAAAGGCACAGATTTTGCATCATAATGTCTAGTAAGGAGGTTTCGAATCTCCACAAAATATCTTACAGACTAGAAGAAAAAGGGAAGGGCATATACATGGTGTCCAGCCTTTTAAAATGATCCATTTCATACAATATATATGAATACTGAGAGAAGGTAGAGAGAAGAATTGAAGATCTTGCTTCAACTACCCCAATAATGCATTAAAATCATCTGTAACCATGATGGGTGCTATTGCAAAACCCATACCTCCATGTACTTTTCCTATTTGGGGAAGGAAGGAAGCCCACACATTCATCATTTGGCTCAGTGAGAAGTATGGAAATATCCTCTAAAATGGTGGACTGTATATCCTCATTTTGAAGTACTTAGTCTCACTAAAATCCTATTTTGTGAAAATATAAGCTCTTAGTCAAAAGCTATGGCCATCTAAAGATGAGGGTGCCATACTATAATAAATATGATTGGTTGATCTTTTCTTTTTCGGACTCTGAAAATGAATCACACACTCAAAAAACTAAAATTTCAGTCTTTTGAGATTTTGAAGTTTGGGTCTTTTGACTTTAGAGTTAGGGTTACTGCTCACCTCACAGGTTCATGAAACCTCCGAAAAGCCAAAAATTCAAAGTCCAAAATTCAGAATTTAGGTTTCAAACCTTAAGTTACGATTTTTATGCTTTGGAGCTTCAATGTTCCGAAATGTCGAAACAGAAAAGTCTGAAATTCAGACTCCAGGTTTCAGACCTTTAAATTTTTGGGGTTTTCGGGACATTAAGTTTTAGGGGTTCAGGATTTTGGGTGTCAAGGGTTTGGGACTTCAGGTTTTGGGATTTTGATTATTCACCTGGGACAGGAAACCTCTGAAATCCCGAAATCCTAAAGTTTGAATTTCAGACTTTCGAGATTCGTAACTTCACTCCCCTTTTTTAGGGACTATTCATCGTGAGCTCCAAAGACTCCAAACTCCTGAATGTGCAAATTCTGAGTTTTAGAATTCAGACGTTGATTTCTTTCGAAACTTTTGAGCTCACCATTTTTGAATTTCAATCCACTGAGCTCAAATGCTTTCATGTCTGAATCCTGAATTTTTTAGACTCTGAAGTGTCTCTTCAAAATGTGCATCCTATGGACTCCCAATGCCTCACTAGTTCAATTTGCTTAGTTCGAGCCTGAAATGTGAGTTCCCATTGCCAAATCGATCCCGCTATTTTCTATCTATGAGTCCATTTTTTCCTGAGGGGTAAAACTGGGTAACATTCTTATTTTAACTAATCCCTCAACAATAATTTAATAACCATGCAAAGATGAGTGCATCATTGGGTAGTCAGGTGAGAAAAATTACCTACCATAGACAAAGTGGGTGTGGAGCAATGGAAGAATTTGGTGTGAAATACCATGAGTGTATGAACCAAATGTAATCCACAAAGATATGGGGTCAATGATGGGAGATGTAGTGGTGGGAAGCACATATACAAAAATATTAGGAAGCTAATGTGTAGTAGGATCATTTTGAGGTGGATTAGATGGTGCAACGGTATATGGAAGAGAAGAAGAACATGCATGAATAATGACATAGATTGGTGGACTAATAATGACCTTAGAAGTAGGAAAAGGAGATAAATGAACTAGAGTAACAAAACATTTATGTGGAATTGGATACAAATATTGTTGATGAAAATGATAGCCAAAGGTAAGGAAACCTTTTTCTTTTATTGTTGTAATTTGTCATGATGGGCTCAACAGTCATTGTCATGATGGTCATTGATATTATTATTTTTGTAATAAGGACCATCACATTGACGTTGGAATTTTTTAGGATGATGAAGATGATTAGAAAGAAAGAAAATCAATCACTTATCAAGAAAATTACGTATCACATCATGGGGCTTAGGAGTGTGAAAAGTAGAATATCTCCAGAGTAGGAGATACAACATTCTTAGTTATAGCCTGATGCAACGAAGGAGATGAAGGATTATTATGTGATGGAGAAGACTAAAATTTCTTGTGGGGTGGAGGAGATGGAGAATATGGAGGATTTTTAATAGATGAAAGAGGATACTAACTAGATGATGCAACAATAGCAGAAATATGCTTAAGATCTATAACATTTGTAGCAATCAAATCTTCTTCTATATCAATGACATTATAACATAATAGAATGAATGATTCACATGTGTCATATTGCATGTTTTTCTTTAAGGGAGGAATCAAGACATGAAAAATATGAATGTCTTCTCTAAATCAATGGGATGAAATAATAAATGATGCAGTCTAAGTTAATTTGATATATAGAAGGAGAAGAATAAACATGTAGAGAAATAGTTGCATAAGCACCATGGAAGTTATGTAACTACCTCTTGAGGAGCATGAAAGTTGTGTAACTTCCACAAAATTTACACAAGTATGACTCTACTAAGAGCAGCGTTTACGTAACCTTCTTAACTTCTTCTGAAAATGGACCAATTATACATTTTTTTAGTTTTTACTTGTATTTATATTATTTTTGTGAGCTCATTATACATTGATAAGGTTGTAACATGATTATTTATTATTTTTTATTGATTCAAGGAGCCTACATTAGTTAGATCAAAGCTCATAAGTAGCACTGGTTTCCTACGATCTTATAGAGACTTACGTAGATAGAGAGGGATTTTGTGGGGAGGGTCGGTATATAAAGGATCTCTTAGACATGAATTTTTTCCCCTGAAATTCACCTTTTATGAGAATTATTTAGATAATGGAATTCATAAAAGAACACTTTCCATTTACCTATTATTAAAGCTTAGTTAACTATCACCTTGGAGGAAGTTGATAGGATCCTCGAAGTTCCTGTTCATAAAAAGAAGTCGGCATTGAGGAGTGCTAGTTTTACACTTGAAAACCATTATTAAGAGACTTATATTAATGATGCAATAACACCTAATACATGTCTAAAGTAGGGGGTTAAATTGGTTATAGTGGAAACCTCTCTTATCCCTACTCTACGCAAGGCCATCATTGGTGTTTTGGCTTTGCATTTGATTGAGGAAAAGGGTATAGACATGTTATTATTCTATTGGGCTCATATATTTATGAGTATCAAGTATCATAATAGATTCTACATGTGGGGAGTGTAAATTATAGGGAATATATCATGATCTCTATAGGATTGTCATATTTAGGGTCAAATCACTTACCTATCCTAATTGAGTTATGTCTTGGGTCTACGATTGGATGATCCCCTATAAGAAGGGAGTTAGGATAAAAAATGCCATAATGATTAGAGTATCCATTTTGGTGGATATGGATCCACTTAGGGGGACATAAAATTTATTTTCCACAGATACTATAAAATAAATGGTTAGACATACATATCAAGATATGAATGGAATATGGTGTAAGGAGTGAATTTCAATGACTACATGTTGTACTGTAGTTTAGGCAGTTGAAAAAAGTAGTAGAGTGAAGACTCATATAGTTATCAACGTAACTCAGGTATTTGGGTTAGCTTACATAGACATTATTCTATAAGTGACTACAATCTACAAGGTGATATGTAATAGGTGAAAGATACCCAAAGAAGATAGTTATAGTGTACGATTTCCACATATGGGATTCCAATTGGTACACCATAAACAAAACCAAATCTAGGTATTTGGAAAGTAGTTAGAGGAAGATGGGTATTGCAGATTGGTATAGGTCCCACATAGTCTAAAGAGGAGAATGAGTATGGGTCATAGTCATGATCGAAGGAGGAGATAGATTCAGAGTAATGGGGGATAGCATAGGCATCAACAAGTGGATTCCTATGGATCAGAGTGAGTAAAAATTTCTGTTTCTAACTTTACTTTATATATTACTTGTTAGTAAGACTTTAATGTTCTCTTTTTTAATTTTACTTTACACCTTATAAAATGATTTTTTTATATTTATCTTTCTAGACACAGCTGATGCATGGTTACAACTTAGTCAACATGTTAACCTATATATTTTTACAATCCATATGGGGAAGACTCAAAAGGAAGTACCTACTAACTCAGGACACCAAGCACTAGCTTTTTGTCATGCTGACATGTATGTGCCATGTTGACATGTCGCAGTGGATCTCACATGATTAAGGAATGATATTTCTATGCATGAGGATTGAGAGATGTGTTGGTGAGGTCGCTCATGCAATGGAGCTACTAACAGTAGTCGGTCACATGAGAAGTTAGATGGAAACTCGCATATATTGATACATGGAGGATCCCATGCTCTACCGAGTAGATCTCATAAAAGGATTCATAGTAGGATTCCTCACATTTACCCTTCTTAGGGCTCAAAGAGGGAGGGATATACTAAGTGCCTTTATTAATTTCAGACATTTTTTTAGGTATGTATATCAATTTTGTGTGTTTTGATCTCCTGTAGAGCATTTTTCACACCACTTACTCTATAGTGATGGAATTATACATGATAAAATTGATGAATTAAACATATATACATATTTACATCTACTTGGTTCGAAATTATTTTGTAATTATTGATTTCATTTTGATTTGTCTCATATTTGTACTCTTAGATGATTTATAAGTTTTTTATTTTTTTCCTCAATTTCAATGTATAGTATGTGTTATGATAATGACACCATGTTATAAATAAAATAACATGCATGTGATTATGACTATGGTTAAAAATTGTAAATTGAATATTTTACTTTTTAAATAACTTTTAGTATTTATTTTTTATTGGAAAAATGTGTTGAATGTCGTATGATGAAAAAATAATCTAAGTTCATTTCTAACCCAATACAACTAGTAAGATACAAGGGCTCACGATTGAGAGTCAGAAGAATGTGAGATATATGTTTTTAAGAATGGGAATGAGAATTACCAATAAATATAAACTTTGACAAGTATCTACTGAGAAACCTGAAGCTAAACCCACACCAATATTAACTCCAATACGATTCATAGATGGCCTATTAATTTATATGATATAGTTTTAAATAGTATATATCTCGCTTAACATGTACACGTCATTTTCTATGGAATTTTTAGAAGAACCTTTATTTCTTTGTCTATTTTTCACTTATGACTTATTATTGTGACCCCCTACATCTTACCCCATGGTGATAGTAAGAAGCATGGAATAATCACTGAGGACAAGACATAAGCGAGTAAGGGAACTTCCCTCCTTTCACAAACTTATGATACAATTAAGAAGTACAAGATCATCACCGAAGCTTGATAGGGATTAGTAGTGTTCTTTATTTACAAATGAAATAATTTTGTATTTATTGTTTAATTATATATATATATATATATATATGTTTTTATGATTTTACTTTGAGTTGTGATTATTGGGAAGAAACACTTGCTACTAACCTTAACCCTATGCAACTAGTAGGATATGAGGGATCAAAAATAAAATTTGATATAGGCCAATAAGAGTTATGGGTGAAATATTTAGAATTATTTTGTGAGAGATAGAGATTATTAGGGAAATATTTATCATCAATAATATTTTATTGAAAACCATGGGAAAGAAGCACCCTAACCAGAAGAAACCATGGAGAATACTAAGTATGTAATCCCTTTTACAAAAATATCAAAATTTAAATCATGTATGAAAGTGATTGTAAAGATTATAAAACTTGAATGTATGAAAAGAATGTTGAAGTAGGTACAATTAGGTGATTTTCCAATGTTATAAAGTCAAATATTTACTTGAAAAATAAGTTTCCATGTTGTGATTAAAACGATATGATAATGCATGTAATAAGACAATATGAATTAAATGAAGGATAGTGTGGAAATGCAAATAGTTGAATATATAAATGCTTGAGATGAAATGAAATGCTTGAGGTGCATGTAAAGGAATAAATATATTCACTAAATCAAAATTCTAACTTGCTATGAAAAATTGCACTAAGTCTGAAAATGGAGTAAAAATCATCTCTATTATTCAAAAGGTGCAACAGTACAATAATTTTTCATCACAACTGTGAAAAAAATAACTAAGCCCCCCTATACGATTGCAAAATCAAGGTATAAATACAAAATCCTAGCTTCCAAGGCTCCAAAAATACCCCTCTATAAAAATTATCCCTCGCATGCTCTCTTTACAATTAAATACAATTTTAAAACAAAGCAAAGACAAATTGGGCTTACGTGTGTTTCCGAAGCCAAAACCTATCCTCATGGTCTACTAGTTAAAACTCATATTTAATTGGTCAAATATTCATTTTGGAAATATATAAGGCATATGTATGGACTGTTTTCAAAAATACTAAGGTAAATTTTGAGTGTTTGATGTAAAAATAGTTTTTATTTTCTTCAAAATCTAATATTGACATTATGGTCCATTTTGGATTACACACACGGTACTTTACAATTGAGTAATTCTGGATTTTATAGCACATGCAAAAATTATAGTTTTTAACTTAAGTGGGATAATTATGCAATTGTAAAATTAGAGGTTATCTTTTCCCTTAAATGTATTATTTAATCATGGCCTTCTATTTGGACTTTAGTCAACTAGCATGCACTTGTAAGATAAAAATTAGTGCTTGGCTTAGTGAAGGATATAATCATTTGATTTGTTTATTTTGGTAAGGTTTATAACCCATCCATCCATGTAAGTAACAATTAAATTATTCCACCATGGGCATGTGGTATAAATTATAAAGCTTGATTTGTTCCTTAACATTGGTAAGGATACCATGATTTACTCTAATTCGAGGTAAGGATAGATCAAGGTAGGGAAAAGGGACACCCTAACAGCTTGTCACTTTCACTTTGTGAGAACTTTCGGGAAGAATCTTCTAGAAAGGAATTCTTGCAAAATTAACTGTTGCCATTAGAGATCTTTTGGATATCTAGGCATGTATCAACTTTGAGTTTGAACTTCATTTGTACTTATTACTTCATCTCATAGAGAACCCTTATTTATTGCAAAAGAGGGTATTCAGTAGAAGTATCTGCATTTTATGAGACTCTCTATTTGATTTAGACCACTAACTAGTTGAACTAGTTCTTTCATTGTTCATCCTTGGCCGCCATTTTTATGTCTATTGAGCTGGTGTGGCTCTTCCATACTATTATGATGTAATTGAATGTGCTTTTAGGTTTTTTTGCCTTCATGCAATTTTTTTGGGACATGCTCTAACTTTTCTTTTCTTATCTAACCTTTATATTCAGCTGCCATTTTTTTGGGTTAACAAATCAGTTTTTAACCTATTGGTAAGTTATGTTTACCTATTCTCTCAATCAGAATTTGGGTTCAACCTTTTACCTCATTAAACAAACTAGTCTATACTTTCAGATTTGTTTTTTTTTTACCTTGATAATTCTACTAGTATTTTGGGTTGCATTTTTTGTACTTTTAGCTTTGACATTTAGCTCACCTCAAATATACCTTCTATTTGATGGGTCATGCATGGTGATTCATTTGACCTTGGGCCTTTATTTTTAGTTGGATGCCTTTAATGAAGGTAAGGATATATTTTAATTTTTTCCAAACCATGTATTTTTCTATTGAATTGGACCCGTGCTGAAATATTAACTATATTTTTCCTGCATTTAACATTTTTATGCTTCAATTGGATCGCATTTATTCCTGTATTATTTTTCTTATATGTTGAGCTTTGTACTCGTTATGACTCATTCCTATATTTCATATTTTCTATTATGATTTTAATCATGAGATTTCACTTAGTTGTGTTCAGCCTAAGGGTTTGTGTTTCTTCATCCTGGCCTTAACAACTAAAATCTCTGCTTGAGCAGCGTAATGTATGTTTTTATTTCTTACACATTTTTAATTTGAGTTGACTTTGTAAAATTGGTATTGCATGATTCATTTGACGAGCTTGGGTTTTCATGTTGTGTTAAAATATGTTATTATTTCACCTTATTTTTTTAAGCTTTGCATATCAGCTACCTTTTCCATATTTACTTGCTTTAAATAGTGATATTGTTATTATTATTCAGTCCATAGGTGATACTACTGTTCCTACATATTTTGATATTACAATAAGAGTAGAAAAAAACCTTATAAAATCTATAAAATTGGATCCTAGACCATTTAGGAATCTTTATCCTGAGCTCGCTCCTATTCTATGAGATGAAAAGCCATCATATCCTCCCATATTTCACCCTAGTGATTTTGATGACTTAAAGGATTTTATCCAAACCATGGAGAAATAATTGTGCAATTACAAAGAAATCAAGCTCAAGCAAGAATGCCATATCATTCACCTTTTCCAAGTTATAATAATTATGTGCCTCTTGATGAAGGTTATAGACCTTCATATAAAGCACAAACAACCATTATAGTATTTAAATCACTTGTATCTTTTCATCCTAATGACCCTACAACTTCTAGAGCCTTAGTTCCCTTGCAAAAAAACACGATGTAGGATCCTAACATGCAAACTAGTGAGTGAAATGCATCCTCAAAGATGGTACTGAAAGGGTTTTCTATGTTACAAATTAATTTCAAGGAGACATTTTATCAGCAAAGTTAAAATCTTTCAGCACAAGGAAATCCAAATTTTGCACAAGTACAGCTGGGGTAGCCAGATGCAACAATCATAAACTTTAAAACTATAGACCATGTGGCTGGAAATAAGGAAATTACAGCCAAGGAAAAGGCTGAATATGTTGCACCTATTACAAAGTCAAGAAAGATGGCCATGGAAGAAAATTTAGGTGATAAAACTGATGTACCAACTGATGAAAATAAGAATATTATTATTGGTAAGAGTTCATTTTCATCACATGTTTAATAACAATATGATGTTTTCAAAAACCCCTATAAGCTAGGAGTTGTTACATTCAACATAATTGATCATATGAAGCAATCTAATGTCATTATGAGCATGTGGGACATTTTCTATTTTGGGAAAAAAGGAATTTCTAGTCCAAGAGCTTGCGGATCTGAAATTAAAATCAAATCAGGATGACCATGCTGAAAACACAACCTACATGGTGATGGAAATTACAAACTAGTAAACTAAACGTACAAAAAATAAACACTTAAAGATGTAAAAAAGATGTTTGAGATGTAAAAATTTTCAAACCACCTCCTTTTTATCTTTTTCTGATTATTAGAGACTCATTAGTTCATAATCGCAAGGTTAATAGTGGATCTACCAACACTTTTATGCCCAAGTTAGTCATTTAAACATTGAGTCTTAAGTATGAACCAAGTACCAAAGGAGTAATACATCTTGATGGTTCATCAACTAAGACCATTGGAATGATCAAATATTTTACGATAACAATGCATGCTTTGTTGAAGCGTTACAATATTACGGGATGTGATGGTAGTGGATTTAGCACCTTATTTTGCTATGTGCTTATCTAGAGACTTCAGATATATGATTGGTGGCTATATTTCAGTTGATTGGACATATATTATCTTTATAACCACATATAGAGATAAACATGCCATCAAATTTGAACCTTTTTAACATTTTCACATTGCACCTTTTACACCAAGTACCATAAATGCAAATTATGTTGTAATTGAAGAGGAACTATATGATTCGGAGGCTAAAACAAGCTACACGTTAGAAGGTGTTCAAAACTTATTTAAACATTAAAGAACTGATGAAGATCGTGAAAATTACCCATGGAAAATAATTGAATAACAGGGCCTTGAAATCTATTATATTCATGAGAATAATGCTAAAATACCATCTATGGAGGAGTAAAATCAACATGTTGATGGTTTATAGAAACATTATTTTAATAGCTACAAAATCAAGAAATAATCATGAGATGTTTTGATGATTATTTTACCTTCAAAACAATAGTATTTCTCAACTATTAAGTTCCAAGTTTGGATTTTATAACAACATTTCTGAATTTGAGGCACTTATCCATAGTTTAGAGTGGGTAAGGAAGAAGGGAATCAAGAACTTAGTGGTTTTTGGGGACAATGAGATTGTCATTCATCACGTGATAGGTTCTAATTCTTACAATAACCCATTAATTAGAACATATAGACATATTGTATGGGACATGCTTGAGGATTTTCTGTCTTTTAATATTAAAGCTATTCCTCAAGATATAACTGAACATGTTGATTGGATTGTATCAATTAGATCTATATTTGATATACCTATTGATATCAAAGTTAATAAATTACACCATCAAATAAAGGTTTTAGTGAGGCCATCTATTCTATATAATAACATGAATTAACATGTTTCCAATGATGATGCACATATAATTAGATTTAGTACAGGAAGAGGAAGAATTTTCTACTCAAAATCAAGGAAGACTGTAGAATAGATATGAGAACTAGATTACACTCAAGATAAACCAAATCTCAAAATAGCTTGTCACTTTTGGAAACCATCTTAGGTGAAAACAATGAAATGAAGCATGAGAGAGAAGTCATTGATGTAGGGATATATCAACATGAAAATTTCACCATTATTTATATTAAGAGTCTTAATCTTGGTAAAATATGTTCACAAGATGAAAAATATTCATTTGTTGAGCTTTCTAGATACTATGTAGATGTTTTTTCTTGGAAATACAGTGATTTATAATATTTTGATCCCTATTTATCTCATCATACTATTGAATTAGAGGCTGGTTCAAAACTCATTAGATAAAAACAAAGGCCGATTAATCCCAAGTTAGATCCCTTGATGTGGATACAACTTATAAAACTCTTTGAGTCTTCCATTATCTTCCCAATTAAGCAGACAACTTGGGTAGCTAACCTTGTACTGAAAAGAAAGAAAATTGGTGAGATCAGGTTATGTGTTGATTGTTGTGATCAAGATAATTCTTCTCATAAGGATCCCTATCCATTTTTATTCCATGGAGTAGATACTTCAATTGGTTGTTGGTTCATAAAGATGTTCTTTACTTAACAGGAATAGTAGTTATAAAAATTACTTGTCAATGAATGAGATCAATTTAAAATATCATTTAATACTAAATGGGATAACCTATGAATATAAAAATATTCCTTTTGGTTTTTCCAATACAGGTGAAACCTTTTAGAGAGCTAGAAACATCAAATTTTAGGGTATCATTAACAAGGTTTTATTGATTTATTTGGATAATATCACAATGTTTTAAAATCTTGTAAGTGACCACATACCCCAGTTCAAAGAAGTGTTTGAAAGATGCATAGAATACAGTGTGTCACATAATCCCAAAAAGTGTGTGAGGGTATGCTTCTTGTCCATATCATCTCAAAACATGGTATAAATATTGATCCAAAAAGAGTAAGTGTTATTCTTTCTTTAACATTCCCAAAACATAAAAAAACACTTCAAATTTTCCATGTTAAAATTAATTTTATAATAAGATACATTTCTGATTTTACTTCACTCTCGAATCCATTCACCAATATTCTCAAGAAATATTATAATTTAACATGGTAAAAAGGAGTGAACAATTTTTAGGCCATAAAATAAGTCATAGCTTCATTCCCAACACTCATAAATCCTAATTTTTTGAAATATTTTATGTTGTATGCTTACGCTAACTTGGATACCATTGTAACAATGTTAACACATCAGGATAAGGAAGGATTAGAGCATCATACTCTCTTCCACATTAGGTGTACTCTTTCCTATACACACTTTCTACTTACTTATACATACATATTACTCTAATTTTTCGTATACACAACTTTGACTTCTTTCGCTATTCTTTTGCATATTTTTCCTTAATACAAAAAAAGAAGCATCTCACATCAGCAAACACAAGCTCCAACAACATAATATTATGGATACACTTCACCCCTAGGATCTACTCCCCTTTCCTAGTTTCCACACATCACATTGCGATCAATTCACACTTCACTTGTCCACTTGGTGTGATATCGGAAGAATTTTTCTCTATAACAGATTTCAAGGTACACATATTCTAATCTACTTTATGCTATTGATATCCCTCAACAGTAATAAGTGGGGGAAAATATATACACAAATATATCCACTGGGTATATCTCTAGTCCTAAGCATACTAATATATCATGA